>JAWZYV010013519.1:602500-763625 GCA_038373885.1 Cheiracanthium punctorium
TATATAGATGTCTTCACACACATTGTGGATGTGTGTCTCTTTTCTACGTTATATGCTGTGTGTTTGAAGTGTAATTACACAGTTTTACTTGTCGATACAGGGAACAAACAATACATTGTCTTGACACTCTTCACCACACTTTACAATTGGCGAGATACTTTTGAAAAATGTGTTTACCTTTTAAATAGTTAAAGAAAATAATTTTACAGTATGAGATGTTGAAAGATTTTAATTTGCTAACGATATAACACTGTATAAAATAATTGTATAAAATGTTATGAAATCTTTATTTCAAAAATATGTAAATATCTAAATGGTGTTTTAAAATGATTTGGCAAAAAGTCTTTATTTATAATTAAGGCCTTTTTATTTATTTAATTATCACTGCTCAATTTTTTCTACTTGTCAAACATCTCAAAATGCACATCTAATTTTAAACTTTAAATAAATGTGTCTTTTTAAGGTATCTAGAGTCCTTTTAAAAGAGTGCAATGGCGCGGGAGGCGGAAGAGGGTGAGAGAACATTCTAGAAAATTATCCTTTCAAAATTATCTGCATTTTCCGGAAGATAAAACGTCTTTTGTTGTGAATGGGATAAAGTTTTTGTCATTTCGTTCGCTCTACTTTCAGAAGCGCATAAAGAAACATTATAATGGCCCATTCTAAAGCATTCAGACCAAATAAAAGTTTCATTTGCATCTGTTCTTCATTTTCTCATTATAACAACCTGGATTTTCAGAAAAATATCTTTTTTTATTCTATTATTTATTTAGTCTAGCGTGTATTAGCTTTTACAAGTTAGGGAAGTGATAACGACTTCCATTCCTAAATGCGTCAGGAGTATTTTATTGCTGAAGGTTTTAAAAGCGTGAAATTCTTCCAATTTCCTTTATTTAAAAATAAATCTCTTCTCTGATTTTTTAAAATGTAAAACAGCCTACTATTTACGTTTAAAGAAAATTTTCTAATGATTTCATTAAAAAGGAAATTGCTACTTTTTGTGATCACTTGCGAGTTTTCTGAGGGATTTATTTTAAAGCTGTATCATAAAGATATACAATTGAAGGAGATTAAAAATTGATAACGATCCTGACTTCCAATTTACATGTTATGTTTTTTTATATAAATTTAATCTATCTTCAAATTATTGCAACATCTTTTTAAATGATAAAAAAGAAAGCTAACGAAAGCTTTGAGAGTTTTGATTATTTAACTATTTTGAAAAGAAAACTAAAGGTTAAAAAAAATTATTTTACTCTTAATACAGTTCATACCATATTCAGTGGTATGTAAATTAACATAGCATAATATGTCCAGAATTTTAGGATATTTTATTCACACTTATTTTTCAGTTTCTCATTACTTGGTACAACGATTACATCAATCTCGTGTTGGACTTTAAGAAAATACTAGTGTTTTTTTTTTTTTTGGTTTTTTTATTCCTAGCATCTATAAGCTTTAACAAGTTAGGGAGGTGGTTAATGATGTTATTCATAAATGCTTCCTGTGTAATTTATTACTGAAGCGAAGTTTAAAACTGCACCGTAAAATCTTACTTCATTTATCAAGGCTTTACTTCTATATCACTCATTTTTAAGCCAATATTATTGCACTTAAGCAAAGCAATCTTATGCTTCCGTTTTAAAAATAATCTTTTAATGAAGCGAAAATAACTTCCATTAATTTATGAAAATCTTTTACTGTTTATTTAAAATGTTTGTACAGTTCCGACAGTATTTTTATTCATAAAAATTATTTTTTTTTGTATTTTGTTTTGCGCAATAAATTTCTTTTACATGGTTAATGTAAATTTTCCAGAAAAAAAAATACGCATGCAAAACTCACCATGTGGTGTTAAAGATCTGTAAAATTTAACACTATGACCAGCAGTGGGTATAGTTTATTGGTAAAAGTTTCACAAATGAATTTACTTTTGAGGGCTGTACTAATAATAAATGTTGAGTGCATTCAGGAAAAAGTATGAATGAGTCATCTATTAAGTATTTTATCTTAATATTCTCAGATTTCAAAAAATTGCAGAAATATTAGGATCTGTTATATCATTACTGATATGTTAAATATTACACTTTAGTTAAATAAACGGACGCAATAACTATTCTCATAGTTGAAGCAAGTCCAAAAGAAGCATTTACAGCTTATTCTATAGCAATTATACAAATAAACAAACTTAAAAAATAGAAATGCATGAACTATTTTTCTTTTATTGTATATTTTAATAGATGAACATTGAATATTACATTATATATTGTATATTTTCTTTCATTTTTCGTCAAAATATGCTTTCATGTTCAGTGCTTTAATATAGAAATATTTTAGTTTTCTGTGTGACATATATTTATAAAACATATGTTACTCAAATATAATTTTTAAAATATTTCGCATTGAAAAATTATATAGAATAGCGTTACACAACACTTGTATCTTAAAGAAGCAATGCAGCATTCTTTAATTTCATAAGCAACTGCGTATATCTTTTATTACATAAAATGTTATAAATAATCTACAAATGGTTTCTACGTCGTATAATGCAAATATGCTACCAAATGTGTAATTACAATATCATGTATTCTACACTTGCATTTATATAAAGCATTTAATTATATTTTCTAATTATTTTTCCTTCTGCTAACTGATTACATTTTTCATTTACAGGTACGTTCAAATTAAGAAAATTCTTTCGCATTTCAGAAAAATATCCCCAGGTAAAATGAAAGTATTTTGAATATTTTAAGTACTTATTATTATTATTATTTAAATTTTACATCAATAAATATTGATTTTCCTAGACACTCGGGTTTTCTAACCGGGAAATTTATTGTTATCAGAAATTTCTAGATTGCTTTAAATGACGTTTTTAGTTGATATCCAAAGTCGATTTTTAAACCAATACTCATTTTAATATGATTTACAGTATGATCACAGTTATGATTAAATTTAAGTGGTTTACAATCCAAGTTTATGTCTTGTTTCTACTTTATAAGCTTAATATCTTAACATTGAAAATATCATTATGCGTACCACCAGTACAAATAACTTCTTAAAAGAACAGCATAGATTTATTACGATTTTATTAACTCTGTGATTAACTTTAAATGAAATATCACTTCTGATATAGTAGATCATATCTCATGATAACATTCAAATCATCACTGTCAAATCCTATATCATAATGCTACCAAGCCATGGTACTAATGCAAGTATTTATAGACGTGTGAAAAAAAGTCCATAAATTTTAGTATTTTTAGTTAGCATTTTTTGGAAGTTTAGAAAAAAGAAAGTGTGCTTAAGAATATTCTTTGGATGAAGCACCGTTTTGAATTATAAAGTGATTAGAAATAGAATAATTATTTTTAGAACACCCGGTCGAAAAAATAGTGCATTTAGAGTGCTATTTTGTGTACACTGAAACCCTGCGTCTATACGCCAACGTTTCGTACTAAAAATAGTGCCATCGTATCTATCGACTGCGTGATTTGAAAAGTTATTTTTACTTCTTTATTTAATGTGTTGCCTAATCGAAGTTTGATACTATTGTTTTTCCTTCTTCGATTGGTCATTTTAAAGCAGCTGGTATTTTTTTTTTAATCTGGAAATATTTTCGAAAGCACTGTTCCATTTTTATGTCATGGTGTTTGGGAATTTGGATCAATTACTTGTTGTTGTCTTGTGTTATGGAAATCCTAGGCGAGAAGACTAGAGGAAGGGTACCTAAGTCAGAGGAGTCTTTTAACCCATTAAGTACTAGAGTTACCGTATGGTAACAGCAAACAATGGTTTATAGTATGGTCACATAAAGGACTAGCGTGACCGTATGGTCACCTGGACATATTTACGAAATCTCGCATCTGACATCTGAAAAAATAGAAAAGGACATTCTCACTCAAGTAACCCCAATGAAGTTAATTCAGTTCAGGGGAAAGATTGGGGGGAAGGAAGGGTAAAATCTCCGTCCTTAATGGGTTAAAGGTGTTCTAACACGTATCCACGTTACACCAGGAGGAAACCACCCAAAATTTTAGACAATTAGATCGACAGCCGCGTGACAAGCTCGAATTCAGGGACCTTCACACTTCAGCCATTTACCATGTCTACGGCCGTATTCCCCAAATACTTGACACGAGTATTAATCCAATTACATGTGTTGAAGACATCGGCAAGATATCTTACCCATGACTTTAACACGCGTGTTAGGGCTAATTCACGTGTCAAGTATTTGGTGAATACGGTCGTTAGCGTCTTACCCATGACACTCAAAACGGTAGACGGCTGACGTGTGAAGGTCCAGCCAACGCCTCCTAGATATGCAAAGCCTTGCAACTCCTACGTCACCAAGCTTTGACATCATCACTAGACCTACGAAAATAACGTCATCAAAGTTTTAATTTCACAAAGAAAAACTATTTAAAATTTCTGGTGAATGCTATAAATATTAAAAAATATCTTAAACATTAAAATTAAAATAATTTTCTCATACAAAATTATTCATTCTGATCTATTTCCTTATCATATTATCTAATTAGTCATGGTTAAAAACTATCACTTGTCGTAAAATTATATTTTTTTATCTCAAATTATTAAAACATTGCTCTTCATTGGTAAGTTGACCATAAATTTTTAATAGTTTTATTTTGTGAAAATAAAACTTTTAAAGGTAGGCTTACTGATGGAGTCAAAGCTTGATGACGTAGGACTGGTAAGACTTTCTATATCTAGAAGGCGTTGGTCCAGCCCTCTGACCTAGCGTATTGCGCGGTGTTCGATCTAACGGTCTGGAGTTTTGGTCAGTTTTCGAGATATGTAAAGTGAATACGCAGTAGAAAACCTTAAAGAGACCTCCAACCAAATCACTGACCAATTTAAATTTTGATACGAAGTTTTCTGTCAAAAATATTTATTTTATAATTCGAAAGCTTAAAATTATCCCATCTATAAATAACTTATTGAAACTTCTCTCAGAATCTAAGTGCTAAAAGGCAAATAATTTCCCGTCCTAGCCCTCAAACTAATTGCGCATTTTAGTATCTAGGCTGATCTGGCGCACTGCGTAAACTCTTAAAAGATCTGATTAATCTTGCACAACCTTTTAAAAGATTTGGGATTTTAAAATGCATTGGAATATGGAAATGGAAATGGTTAAATTACTCAAAGGGTTTGCTTAGTTAATTCATTAATCAAAATGCATTTTCTTCTGGATGCCATAGATTGTATTTTAGTATTAGTCTACAGAATGTTTCATTTTAAAATACCTTCAAATAAAAGATTATTCATTAAGGGAAAATGTTTTCAGTGTTCTGTGTAGTTAAACATTATTCCCGTGTGAGTGATATTAGAAATGCCAAAGGAAAGTTTGGAGCATGCATATGTTGGTATTTTTTAAAAGTTATGATAAATGAGGTACATAATTTCTCGGTTCATTGTTAAATTGATCATGTCCCAGCATATTGTTTAAATTAGTTTATTTAAACAAACGAAGCTTCTGATTATGAAATTTACTGTGACTGTCAAAATCAAAATTAGTTCTTCTCTAGAAACCCTCATTTAATATTGGTGTGTAAATGATTTCGTTTTGACCAGAATAATAACGAGTTCTCAATATTAAAAATTATGATTAAATTGAAACGAAAATGGAGTTTTCATAAACTGTAAAAATAATCTGAATATTTTATATTGAAGAATAGTGATCATAGTACGCGCTGAATGTATGAAATGGTTTTTTTTTTAAATATTGTTCCGCTACACAAAACGGTATTGCAAAATACTGTCACCTTTTATAAGTTTAATAAAAATCAAGATCAATAAATGCCCTTCTAACAATAACTGTTGCACCTTTCTGATAAACATAGAACTTACAAATAAAATAACATTCTTTAAAGGAATAAAAATGGTAATTCTTAATTTAAATGTTTTTTGATGTACAAGAATGTTGTTTTTTTTTATAGGCTAATGTATTAATTTTCTTATTTTTATATAACATATCATAATAGCATTGTAATTTATAACAAGATAATAAAAAATATGTATTCTTGAAGATCAAAATGTGTAATATTATAACAAGAATATTACAACTTATAAAAATTAATTGAGGTTATCAATTGAAACAATCCTCTTCTTCCAGTAGAGCATCAAAGAGATTTTCTGTTACATAAAGAAACGATAAATCTAAAATTTCATTTTTTTCATCTCAGGAAATGTGCTTTCGAATTTAAAAAAAATCACAAAATGTTGAATGCTTGCTTGCTTTTTTAGGTTCGGTGAAAATTGTAAAAATTTTCTTGAGGCACGGTATTAGGACATCTTCAGTGAATCAAACATATTTCGAGTTAGAGGCGAGGAGTGACCTTTTGACTTAAAAAGGTCATTTCACTAAAATAAAATATTAATTTTGAAACTGATATGTATTCTCTTTTGACAATTTTAAACAATACTTTCTTACTCTCTAACCTGTAATACTTTAACTATACGCAAATGCTATACATTTGTTTTCTATACCATTTCATAAACATACATCTGAGTCTTTTTTATAATGGAAGGCTTAAATTTTATACATCACCTTGTTTATCTGTGGGTTACATTTTACTAATTGAGATTATTTTTATTGAGTACACGTATAAAAATTTAAATTTTGCATTTATTTAGAAATAATCTTCAGAAAGAAAAAAATCAACGGTTATCATAAAAACCCGTATCTTTGTATAAGAATTTTTGTATGTTATTGTATGTATTTGTTATTAATATTTAAGGAATTAAAGCTTAGCATAGTGGTTTGGAAACACCCTGTATCTGAGAGTGCATATATTTGTGCAAATTACATATGTGTTTATATGCATCGATTTTCAGAGTACTGAGCAATCGATTAAACACATAAATGCAAATTATTAGGTACAAAGTTACTATTCATTTGTTTCGATAAGTATAATTTAAATTATAATGATGATGATAATTCGTACATAATTACTTAGTATAATCACAGCATATAATTTAAAAAACACATTTTCACTAATTTAGAGAAACTACGTTTGCAAGATTCCTTACGGCAAATACCCATCGAATGTCTCTACCCAAAGACTTTATAATAATAAAAAAATGAACGACTACACAGAGAACAGCTACTACAGCTGAAACAGATTATCAGCACCAGCGTACAACTTCAGCGTGGAGGCCGAAAAGTAGCTTTATTAATCTCTAACAGATTTATTTTGGAGACCGATACTTTTCATCTGGGCCCAAATGACGTCCGGCACGCGATGCCTTTGACATATGCGTGCGAAATTCAACCACAGAATTGTTAAGTTTTAGAAACATAATGAACTATAAATTATTTTGCCACCGAAGCTAATCAGCGAGAGACCCGCGCATTTGCGTGTTTCCAAATAAAAGAAGGAGGGTGATACACCTTCTAGATGTTCATCAGCGGAGTGTGCTCGCAGACGGTTAATGTATTACGAACAAAGTTTGCATTTAATATTTTACAAGGAAAATTGTCTGGATTTGCTGTAGTAAGGTATAAACGAAACTTCGTTTACCCACGAAATTTGAATTGTATAACGCGTTTGAGTATTAGTTTGTAGAGTAGTCTACCGGTTGTTTCAATCTGATCAAAGAGCTAAGAGTATTGTAGAAAAGGGTGGGGCCATCGTGATTCTACAAGGCCTGCTTGTGCGCTCCGAAAGAGGCCTACGGATGTTTCCTAATTGGTTAGATTTGGCTGTTAGATGCGTATCTAAGTGCTGGATTATCCGTAGGCCTCTTTGGATGACTCATGAGTGCGTAAGCAGGCCCAGTAGAGTCACGATGGCCCCGACCAGGGGAATGTTATTTGAGAATATCTATGACGCGGAATTTTCGCACACGAATAGTCAAATTCTTCGAATAAATAGCCGCGTTTCTCAATTCGTTGCTACCACGTATATAGCGTGTATAAAAATTGAGAACTTTGCAACCTGTTCCTTCCCTATCGGTAACAGTAGGTAACAGGGACAGAACAACCATTCACAATACACTGCTTCAACTCATTTTTCCACAGTTTTTCAAACTAAGACATTGTCTTCAGAATTTCCGAGGGTTCGGACACATCGATCAAGGAAGGGGTACATTTTTTGACGGGGAGGAAAACGCAAGCTTGCTGAGGAAAGGGGACCTTTAGCGTGAGTGTTTAGCACTCCATAATACACACAGTAAAAACCCCATCTATCACCTACTTTCCGCTATGGGAATGAAAGTTTTCACCTTCATTTGACTTGTAAGGAAAAACAGCAATAATTCCGATTGTGAATCGGACATCGGAACGATATCGGCAGCTTCTTGCTAGCATATGGAGATGTTTTGTTTTGGATCGTGACGTTATTAGTAGAGAAGATTTCATTTATCTGGTACGAAAAGCTTTCCGAAGACATCGTGTTGGGCCCCAAATCACTGCGCATTGGATGATTTTAAGTGGCGCATTGAAATCTCTCGCCTAATTGTTTTAGGAGAATGAAGAATTTGAAATATGTTCGATCCCCGAAATATATTATTTATTACAATTTCTGATGCTACGTAAAAAAGGAAGCATTTGTACACTCCAAACTATATTGTCATCAAAAATCAAACCATGTTTATATGTTTCCAAGTATCCGAAATATTAATTTGAGAATCATCTTCCTTAAAACAACAATGTCAATCTGATGCTCATACTTTATTGCTTTTCCTCTCGTAAATTAAAGCCTATCAGTATTGATATTTTCTGATATCAGTAGTGGTACTTTACCCATGAACGAAGTGAAAATGGTGCTTGATGTTTATGACGCATCTGAACTCGTCTGTATAGAAAGTTGGTGCATAAGCTCAAGGATGGCGACACCTGTTTTAGACTAACTATCATTAGCATTGTAGTACCAATTGCAAAACATTTTCTAATGAAATATGAAGCTGCTTTTATCCCATATACGTTTTATGCTTGGTTTACAAATAAAAATAATAACTTTTATCGTGTTTTAGTATAAAAATTCAAATTATTTATACATTTTCCAATCTTTGGATAAGTATGAATTGGGTTGAAACCTCTGAAAACTTGCATACGGATTGAAGTAATTGTTTCTTTCATTAGATATAATTCGAATATCTAAAGAATGGATAAAGAAATTTTCTAACTTAATCTGAAGCTTGCCGCACACTGATACATGAAGAAAAATGACTAGAACTTTTTTTTCTAGTGGGCGGACACTTGCTCATAAAGCATTTTTTCACTACTGAGGCCCGAATTACTGGGCCTTTTATTATGAGAGCACCCAGTGGACGGCCAGCGTTACCCCCTATAAAGGGACGGACATGTTAACATCCATGCCGAAGCCGAGATTTGAGCTTGGGTCCCGAGACGTTATAGAATGGTTCCTAAGCCACTGCACCACCTGGGTGGCCCGACTAGAACTTTACTGAAAATATTTTTTCTTTGTACTTTTTTTATACAATATAAAAGTCGATGAAATTCGTTTCGACATGAGAAATATGTTGAAAGTGTAAAACCCAAAGACGTGTATATCCAAAAGAAACATTTAATGTGTTCAAGACAACATTGTAACAGCATTTGATCATAGTTTGCAACAAAACTGATTGTTATGAGATACGATACAATTGTATTTCCTTGCACAACTAAATTCAAAAATGGTTATTTGTTTCGATTACTAGAGGTGATGTCGCCTTTGCATGCAGATAACTGCAGCTAGAAATTTAGGCATGGACGAAACTAAATATCTTAAAGTGCCTGTAAGAATTTTCATCGATGCCTGCCTCAGACGATATTTTGTGCATTGCAGGGACGGAGCTGGGCCATCTTAAGAATTTTCCAATAACATGTATAGAAGAGAGATCAGCGGTGGTTGGTGGGAATTCTAAAACAGGGAACGGTTTTGTGGGTAGCCATTTGCTTGTTATCTTCGTCATATGGTGCTTGCAATATCTTAGAAAATATATCGTTGTCTGCTAAACAATCGCTGCACTGACGGATATTGTTTCACTCCAAGAAGGCGTTTATAGTCTTGAGCCTTTATCGTGTTCGTACAACAATGTAAACTGCCAAGCCCTCTTGCTGTCCAGGAGCATTACACCATCAAAGAGCGTTTTTAAGAACCACGCACTTGTAATAGGATGCAACTTGCTTCATATTTCTCCCTACTAACATTTTGGCCAATATTTCCGTAAGAAGCTTGAGAAATAGATTCATCTGGCCACAATGCCTTTTTCTACTGATATGGAGTTCAGCTGATATGAGATTTGGCCTTAGCAATACGGCGACGTTTCAAAAAGAAAGTGAGAAATCGCTTACTTCACGCTTTGTACAACACGTAATTACTCTTTTTAATACATCGATGGATAGATTCTTCGAAAATGATCTTTTCTAACAGCTATTAAGAGCATTAATACTAACATTTTTTATGAATATTTATCAAACAACTCATTGAATCTTACATTTACACACGTGCACTGATTATCATTATTATTTTTACTGTCATTTTCTTTGCAAAAGAAGGCTTCATTTTTCTTACTGGAAACTTTTGCTTACAGAGTCACCAAAAAAGGTTTTCTTTTTCAAATACACAAGTACACGTCATTTAAAAATGATGTAGTATAAAAAGTACTTGTTTCTCATTAGGAAACATTTCTTTACACGAGGTATGATGTCAAGATCAAAAGTTTGTGGATAGTGCCCCTCTTAAAAAACAAAATGAATCATAATTGTAGAGAGTAAAATTTTTTCGAACCTATTTTTATATCCACAGTTTAAGATAATCAATCTCCAACAACGTGTAAAAAATGTGAAGTACACATATACGGAATGTCAAAACATTCATTAATGACAATACTTTCCATTTAAATGTGTGATTTTCCAAAATTCCCAGATTAAAATACATGCAGTTTTTCGACCGCGGTAAACATTAGAGCTCGTCCATAAACGGAAATTCATTTCTGTAATGATTAAAAATGATATTTTTTATTATGCAATTAAGTGTTTAACTAATCGATTTCCGAATACATGTCTGAATAATGATGTCGAATTTAAAAAAAAAATATTGTACATTCAGAATATCTATTGTATTTTAAATATTTTAAAGTAAAAATAGGGTAAAAAATTTATTTCTATTTTATTTTAGCAGTAAATAAAAAATCCTGAAAAAATATATCTTTGATTAAGCTTTATTAAATTTTTGTATAGATAATTCATAAAAGAAAATTTTTATTTAAATTTACGTCTACCTTTCAGCTTTGTTATGTTTGTTGATGGGACAGCTTGTATTGTAGAGCTCTACGACCCTTTTATAATAAGTACAATGTCAAAGTTTCTCCCTAATTTAGATTCTTGGCGTAAGAAAATACCTGAATCTTTTAAAAAACCAGGTCAGATGAAGATAACCAGGGGAACTTAAGGCCCCGAAGCATGAACGTGTGCTCTTGCCTTTTTATACCGGATCATTCAAAACAAATGATACATCGATTATCTTTTAAGTCGTAAATAATAGAAACATAGCCAAACTGTAGCCAAGTATTCATCTTTTGAATTCATCGATGAGAACGGTATGAGATTATTAAAAAAAATTATATACGTTTTGAGAACTTTACAATAAAAATTTAAATAAATATATTAATTTTGGAAATTTTATAATTCAGTGAGTAAGAAACACAATTCACTGTAAATAATTTATTAATTTTTAGTTTATTGAACATTTTTATCAGATATTTATAGTAAAAAACAAAGTCAATCAAATTTTATAGAAATAATGGACTCCCCCTTAGCTAAGAAGGGTTCAGCTAAGGTCCACCTAAGAAGGGGCCTGAAATCGAAACTTCCCATGAAAAAGTTATAGCTGCAACCAAGATCTGTGCTAATTGTTCTTCCCCCCCCCCTTTCTCTGTTCTTTTTTGTTGCCTGGCTGTGCTGGACACTCTGAATAAACTTTCAATTAATCAGTCTAAGAGAAGAGAGTGAGCTTGTTAATTATTTTTTCCCAAATGATATCGTTCTTCTGCAATTCCGTACTAATACAGGGTGGCGATAGTTAAATCAAAGGTGTTTAGAGCCTGATTCATACGGCCGACACTAAATAAATAATATATCATTTTTTGAAATATTTAACAAATGATACGAAAAAATCTCGTTTTTTTATAATTTCTAATTTTAAATGTTTATTGATTATCCTATAACTTTTTTAGTATATTTGTATTAAAAATAGTTACATATATGCCCGTGGAAGAAAATTTAGAAGAAATATTTTTCAAATTGGTAAATTACTTAACTAAAGATATATGTAAATGATTTTTTAATAACAATAAAAATAATGAGCAACAAGTAATAGATTATTGATTCCAATCCAAAAAAACCTGTTAGAACAATTTTACCTAAGCCCGCCCTTTTACAAACAAAAAGAAGTTATCCACGATGTTATGTTTACTAATCATTAAGACATTGCTCATGCAATATGTATTGCACATTTGACATTTATGGAAGTGTATTATATGATTTTGACAAATCATATTACATGATGCTTTTTGGGGAAACAAAATAAATTCGAAAGATAAATATTTCCTATAATAATGCTCACTCATCACGCAATAATGGTTTTTACTTGCATAATCATGGAGTATAATCAATAGAATGTATCTGTATGGTATTTTTGTTACATGTATACACTTGCTGCATTTTGTTTTCGGAACTTAGTGTTTTCACTTCAAATTTCAACAACAAATATCTCTGTACGCCAGGGATGTGTTCCAAGACTTTTCGCGTATTTAAAAATTTCGTGTAATGAAATAGGGTATATACGCGATTTTTAACACATACACAGTTCTTTTATACACGTATAAACCGGGGTGTGCCAGATTTTAACGCATGACGCTTTTCACCGGTAGCTACTATCATATCAAAAACCTCTTTCTCAAAAATGCTGAAAACTGTCAAAACCCCAGATCTTTGTGCTTCTATTTTATTTCAGGCAATTGTTATTTAAATTAAAGTTGTATTTAAAGCAGTAAGTTCAAAAATCGATTATGAAAGATATTTTACAAAAAATAACTGGATTAATGTTAAAAAATATAATTAAAAAGTGTACATTGTTTATAAATACTTCTGAATTTTAGACATTTTAAGTAAAAAGTAAAAGTAATACTTATGATTTTTTTTTTTTTTTTTTTTACAATTAAAGGTTTAATTCTATGACATATTTTCCATTATTGATAATGAATATTATTAAGCATTTCGTGCATTACACCCAAAAAATTCTGATTAAATGGTTTTAATCATGGGAGAAGGGAAACAAAGTACAAATTATCCAGCCTTGGAATTCTTATCCAAAATCGCTGGAGTAGGAAATAATACAGAAGAAGCAAACTTGAGAAACTTTCTACCATATGCTATGGAGCAGTGATTCTGATTGCTAAAAATGGCCTTTTTCATACATTTTAAGTTTATATTACTGTGGATTTTTAATTAAATGATCTGTAATTAAATGCTTCATAATATTTAATATTAAATCTGTAATGAAATAAAGTAGCAGTGTTTCTTTATTTAGTCTATATTTGGGGTAGTTATAGATTTTGGATAAATATTTTAAGATCATGCAAGCATCCAAGTGTATCTTGAAAAAATATTGATTATGAAAAGATAGCAATAACAAAAAACTTATTGGGTGTTTGAATTAAAAAATAAATAAATAAAAAATAACGTATTAAAAGTTATTAAAATTTTTATACATACATTTTTTTAGGAGAGAGAGATATAAAGTACAG
Organism: Cheiracanthium punctorium; assembly: GCA_038373885.1. Lineage (NCBI taxonomy): Eukaryota > Metazoa > Arthropoda > Arachnida > Araneae > Cheiracanthiidae > Cheiracanthium > Cheiracanthium punctorium. The sequence goes on from JAWZYV010013519.1 coordinate 616,277, forward strand.
TACTGTTCGCATAGTATGCAAGAATAATAATAAAGTGCAGCACTTTAATTGTAACACTGTATTGTGCAGTAACAATTATTATTGTACTGTACTATAATAATAATTATTTTTAAATATTACACAGTACTGTAATAATAATTATGACTGTAATGTACTGTATAGAATAATATTGTACCCCGCGCTTCTCCTGGCGCTTCTTACTGTTGGTGAAACCACTCCTGCTGCGGGCGAGAAGTTCGCGTTAGCTGTTAGATACGTTGCTTCTGAAAAAGCGCGTAAGATAAATCGCGTTGTAGCGTGAGTCTACTGTATTTTTTTAATTTGAAACTGTCAGATTAGTAGTTTGAAGGCGCAGTTATTTCATCAGAATGGCACAGTTTCACATATTGGGAATGAGTAAGAAGTATATGACCATTTGCTAGGTATGAACATATTAATGCAGGGGTACTGATTAGAGATTCAGCACCCTTTGAAGACGTTACATTTACTGATGTTAAAAATTTCATTACATGGATCAGATTGCACAAGAATCCTAAAGAATATAGTTCACTATCTTTCCATAGGACCATTTGTAGCATGTTCATCGAAATAATAATATTTAAATGCCAAGAGCAAGTGGCGCATAATGGAAAACTTTTCACGAATTTATCGTGGTAGCGTTATTTTATTATGAATTCTCAGACAGACAAAGAATGCTTTTGTAGAATTACGTTCATTTAGCGATGAAATACTTTGTAAATTATATATCTGCTGTAGAGCCCAAGTAAGTGATTTTGGATTTATGCAAATTTTTGAAAAAGTGGATAAACCTACTAGTACTTTTTTAACAAAAAAGAACGGGAAAAAATTATTTTTTGGTTAAGCTAACTTATAAGAGTGTAGTTTGAGATTGAAACGAATATTGGTTGTATTTTTTATTGGATTAAATTAAATGTTGTATGTATGTCTGTCTTGTTTTCATGGATTATGGGCCTTAGGGGCGTCTGCTTTTACTGCATTTTTTACCAATCCCGAATCTAGATTAGTTCGATAGTGGCGGCATCGGCCAATGGTATTAAGTCGCAGGGGCAAATTGGGCAGGGCCCCAACACCATCTCAGAATTTCATGATTTTCTTTTATTGTGTTGCCTTACCCAATGAAAGAACAAATCTGAAATATTTTTGATTTACCTCTTTTAGTTTTGGAGTTATGGGGGGTCAAAGTACCCCAGAGGAGCGACGTCGAATTAATTTAGGGTCATTTTTGCCAATTTATTGTCTCGACTGTGATGGGCTCAGAGGTGCTTCAGAGAATTTTTTCATTTTATCCAATAATATTCCTTGTACATTAGCATCTCAAATTGAAAATTCATTCGAAAATTGCCAGAGCCCCAAATTAGGGTCCCCCAAAATACCCCCAATTTCATAAAAAATACAGTTTTAAGAATGCTTTAAATCTCGGGTCTGACGTGATACAGAAAATATTTTTGTACAGTGCAGTTATATATCTTCATATAAATTGAATCCATTGTTAAAAATTTTTGAAGGCTCCAAAGGCTCCCCGGTACGGGGCCCCAAACAGGGTCCTTAACGCTAATTTACGCAATTTCGAAGCATTGCTGGAGCTGACGCCGACTTCCCACAGGATAACTATTGACATGGAGATGTATTATCAACATAGTAGTTTTATATAATGAAAAAACATTTTTTGAAGGTACAACTGTTTCCAAGAAAAATCCCAAAAAGTACCTCCCTATTTGGGACATTCCACTGGCACGCATAGGGACATTTCGGCGTTACTTTTAGAAGTTTAATCGACAGTGGCAATATTGAAAATTAACTTATTCTTCCTATATCTTAAATATATCCTCCATATATCACAAATAGTTATTTTACAGGGGCACTCATAAGGATTACATTACGCTGAATGGGGATCTCTGCAACTAGTGAACCGATTCGAAAATTTTTTTCACTGATAGAAATCTACACTATTCCTGAGTATTATAAACTACCTTTCAGTATGTAGCATAACTAGTTCTTTTACAGGTCACTCAAAAGAATTCCAGCACAGGACGCTATATGGACATCTCAGTAACTACTGAACCGATTCTAAAGACCTTTTCACTGAAAGCTACACTATTCCTGAGTAACATAGCCTAAAATCCATGCATGTATCATAATTTACAGGAACACTCAAAATGATTCGTAAACATTGTCGTAACTGTCTCCATTCCCCACTCAAAGTTATTCAAATTTAGCATATCTGTACCAAAGTAATATAATTAATACGTACGTGATATACGTGCACGATCTGTAGATTAAGTGCAGCACTGTATTTATTCAAAATAGCATTTTTCGACAATTTAGCGGCAGAATTGAATCTAAACTTTCATATATTATCTGTGATAGGTCGCTACTTCAGCTAGTTCGCTCCCTGGCGCCATTTAGAGGTTTATTTCCAAACTAAAGCGAGTTGGAAAATATGCCTCTATGGAAAATGTGTCCCGGTCTCCCCTATATATATGTGTGTGTATATATAAATAAAAGGGAATACTTAAATCAACGAATTCAGAAATAATATTTGATTCGTCCCAGGTTCAATTTTAAAAGAAAACGAAAAGCCCATATATTTTACAGAAGTCGTTTTCTCAGTTTTTAATAAATTCAACTAAATAGTTGATTTTATGATAACGCTACGCATTAGTTTTATGTATCCCTTGCCATCAAAACTGCTTTCAAATATACATATTGGGCAAACAATATTTTTATTTTATGCTCAGAAAATAACCCCCAAATGAGACGTTATGTTTCCTTAAAACGGAGCTATTTTTTGCATATGATAGACCTCTGGGTGGTTTTCTAACTTTTATGGAGATATTAAATCTTATTTTATAGCTTCTTTTTAGAAAGTGAGTACTTCTTGAACTTAACTTGCGCTCTGAGCGAAGAAAGTAGACTTAACGATCTGTTTAAAAGTTTTTGGTAAAAAAAAGGCAAATATACAATTTTTGAAAATGGGTAGGAATATAATTTAAATAGTTAGAATCAATATCACAACCTTTATTTTTGCAGATTATCGTTCAATAAATAATATTATATTCTGTGATTTTGGTATGAAAGCACGATAATTAATGTAGCTTACATATTTTTAGTAATTTTAGCACAATTTATGTATATATTTGTAAGTATTTGCCTAATAATATGCTTTGTTATATATTAATAAATGAAAAAAAATATATATTTGTGATCTTATTTCGCTAAATTATACATTACGATAATTATATTTTAAAATCAGGATTTATTTGTGTTGTGAAAGTTTTACTTTTCTAGGAGCAAATGATGTTTTTCTTAGAAAAAAAATATATAGATAGATAGATATATTTTTAAAGGTGCAAGATCTTCGATGTTTTTTATGACATAAAAAGAAGCTCATATCATTGAGAAATACCTTTTGAACGAATTAATATTACGTTTAATGAATACTAAAATTTTATTATAGTAAATTATATTAAAATCAGTATGCATTTTTTATTGAAAAAAATAATCCAAAGATGGGATGAAGAATAAAATGCTGCGTACTAAAATATAATTTTCTCTGAATTACACCTAAGTTTTATTTTAACTAAAATACTTCAATAATTAGGATTTTTTTTTAAATCTTGAATATGATTTTTAGAACTATATTTTCCTAACTGTAGTTGAATTATTTGATGTTGTTCTTGTCGTTGTTCATTTAATGGCAAATGTAAATTTATAGAGGAATGCATTATGGAGTAAATACAGGAATCGGGTACAGGAGTGTATGTCATCTTTATTTCCTTTTTTTACAGTTTTAAAATTTGACATTGGCAATGAACACACTTTAAAATTTTTCTTCATAGGAAGAGATCATATGTAACATTTCAAAGTCCAGTTAAACCCAAATTTAAGTTGAATCAGATTACAAGGTTAAGCCTCATAGCAGCACGCTATTGCGTATACCACTTCTAGAGCTAATGTGCAGGACAACATTTTTACACTTGTGCAACAGCGCTTTGAAAAGGTTTGCTGAGAAGCTGTGTGTTTAAGTATGTTTTCCCTGGAAAACATACTTAAACATACCTAAACATAAACCACTACTTAAACATAATAAAAAGCACAGATTTTCTGTTTATTTCAACAGGTAATGCAGCTTATGAAGATTCATCCTGGGTTTTTTGAAGTCCCTTCCCTAATTGGTTTGATTCAAATTGTCTAGCAAGACCGTGAAGCAGTTATGCTTCTCTGAACTACAGCCAGAAACAACAACAACACAATTTTGTTTTCAAGTATCAAATGAAAATATTTTTAATCTGTGCATAGAAATTACGTCGTTAAGTACATGCTGCAACTGGATTCAGGTACCTATAGGCACCACCAGGTAACAATACAAATATAAGAATAAAAGTTAGTGTCGCATCAACTGAGTATTAAACACCATAAAATAAAGCCCGTGTTGGAAACAATTACAACGGGCGCTAGAAAAAAAAAATTAACAATATATGTCTATACTCAATATATTTAATCTTCGTCCACATAAAAAATGACTTCATATTGAATTTTTATTATATACCAAAATCGTATATGTATTTTCTTCGTAAAACATGCGAAAACATTTCGTATTTGAAAGATTTCGTTTTACTGAAATCGTCCCCCCTTATACCAATGTTTCATGGCGAAGACTATATTATTTGTGAAAAAAAAGAAAAACTATTTTAAACGAATTCGAAGAGCTTTTTTTTTTCTTCAAAGCCTGATAACCGTGATTTCACGATGACGTAACTTGCGTCACTTGCGACAGCGTAACTTGCGTCACTTGCGACATTTGTCACTTGCGACAGCGAATTTTGTCACGCAAATGATTCAGTTTTTTTTTTTTCTCTCGGAAATAAAATGGAGCTTAAAATAGGGGGAAATCTCTTAAAAACAAGGAAACGGGTGGATTTTCTGATTTTTAAAGTAGCGCAAATTCTTTTCTATATTTTTATACATAATGAAAAATTTCAAGCGTATTACACAAGCGGTGTAGATATCATTGCGTTGTTTGTGTTTAACTTCTTTTTCTTTTTGCAGTAATGATGGTAAAAGTTTTATCTTGTAATGGTTACCCAGAGTGGTTACAGAATCGGGGAGTCATGGATCAGCGTAACTATATAGTAGAATGTTGTTATTTTAAAAAATGGCGCACCAAAATGTTTTGCCTAAAACGAGAGTTAATCATGCTAATATGTAACTACAAAAAAAAGTCTAATACTTCTAATAATTTGAACAGAGACTGTATGCATCATTAAAAGTTTATTTTCTTCTGATTCAAAACGGCCTTTATACATCTTTGACCCTTCATTACTATGACCTCAATTACCCCAGCGTTAACCTGAGAGATTCCGGCAGGAGCGCTATTTCTCTCGCGAAAAGATAAATTGGTATTTGTTTCTTTCACTGAATGCAGTGACCTAAATGTTCAGACACATAAGAAGAAAAACGGGGCCCGCGTTAAATAATGTCGAAAAGCAACTATTCCAGAAGACAGAGAAGATGCATTAATATCTGAGAATGATAAATTTAAATAGACTTTTAAAGATTAAATATCGAAGATTAAATATCGTCTGAAAGTTTGTGTATCGTCGTATAAATGTAATATCGTCTGAAAGTTTATTTTTTTTTTCCATGTTAGCATATGGGAAATTTTATGATATCAAAATCGCATTAAAATTGGCGAATTCGTGAACGTTTCATGAGGATTCATTGATATGATTTAGATGGTCTCTTTTTTGCCATGGTACCTCCCGGTTCTCAGGTTACCCGAACACACTAGAGATCTAACTATTGCAGCTTATGAGGCCTTTTAAACCGAACCCCTGACAAGTGCGTCAAAGTCATCGGAAAGATATCTTACCTACGACTTTAACACACGAGTTTGGATTAATTCGCCTGTCAAGTGTTCATTGAATAAGACCGTTGGAGTGGAGATCGGACACTAGTGCATAGCCGTCTATCTCCGTGGTCTTGAGTAGTTCCTTCTGCCCTGAACTGCTGGTTGCTGACCACCTTCTCAACACGTTCACTGCCGGACCAAAACGTAGTAGATTACAAACAACATCTCTTCTGCCAATTTCACTTATAAAATATAGTTTTTAATAATAAATGATTCGATTCCGGAATTCAGAAAAATTTACATACATTCTTTTTTTTTTCAAACTGAGATTTTTTTGAAACTCAAACAGTTATTCACGAAACTTAAGTAGAAAAATTAGTGTGCACTCGGGAGTATCGCGGGTTATCGCTTGATTAAAAGCAAATGTGTTAAAGGCCTGGAACTTTATGGTTCCAGCTATTTTTACCACTTTTGGGAAGCTAGAAGCCATGTATTTATTTCTAATTACTTCTGTGTGCTATATTGTGTATTTTGTTATGCATGTTTTTCAAGGATTATGTCTTTTGTTTCTTTCATTCGAAATAAAAAGATCATATTTTTCTGGTAGCATATAGGGTTTCATTTTTTTTTTGGGGGGGGGGGAATCCAGTATTTTAAATCTCATTTTTAATATAAATGTTTTAACAATGTTATTCCTGTTTTTAAATCTCTCCTTTACATTTTTGGTGGGTGCCCGGCACTTCATGCACCCTTTCTCTAATTTCTCTTTTACTGACAACCAAACAGGTTGTCATTCCTGAATTTGCATGTTTCTCCTACATATTGATATATATTTTGCCAGAAAAAACACGACCTCAAATGAACGTTTGCATCGCGAACATTTCCTTATGTACATACCCTTATGTACATAATCTCGTGTACAACATTTTAAATAATACTAAACAAGCACGTAAAAATAGATTAGTAAATCAATAGAAAATATATTTTAGTAAATCAATAAAAAATGAGACAAATGTCAAAAAACATTGTAAGATAACATAAAAGTTAAAAGTATTCAAGTTTCGAGAATTGTTGCTTTATTGATTTTATGAGTAACTGCATGTTATATATAACGAATTGCTTGTTTTCAATATCATTTTCAACAATTATTTGAGTGAAGATATCCTTGAAAACAAATCAATGTGGTGGATCGTGATAGGACGGAGCATTTATATTAATAAATTATATTTATCAAATAGCGAAAAATGAAAGGTAAGCTTAGGCAAGTTTGTTAATTTTCTCACAGAAAAAAGGCAGGAAATGAAGATACAGTTGAACTTCATATCAAAGCAAATTAAAAAATCTATCACAATTTTCCGACGAGGCAAGACATTTATGTAACTGAACGCTCTTGTAGAAAATAATATATTTTGATATTTTTAGGTTATCAAATGATCAAATTTATACTAATCAAATAAGATTTCTTTGAAAAAAAATATCATCTTTCTATCTCTATTAGAATGATATTCAAATACTTTGAAAACTTAAAGCAGTAATTGATTTTTGTAGAAAAATGAAAGCATATTAACGGAAGGCAAATATCATTACAGAAACTGTGCATTTGGAAGAATAGAATGTCATGTGGGCTGTAAAGATATATAAGCCTATATATATGATCATCTAATGTAAATTTTATTTAGGTATTACATAATTTTCAATTGAAATAATTTTCAGCCCACTTTGTAATTTGATCCTTTCGTCAAGTCTTTCTATAAGAATAAACGTTTTCATCATAAATGAGATTTGTAGGCTGTTTTTCGATATAAAAACTTTTCGCAGATGAATACTGTTTGATCTATAAGTATGTTATATAAATTTCTCCTGAAAATTCATTTACAAAATAATTTTCAAATTAATGTTATGTGTACAAATCATTAAATTTTTTCCTTGATGATGATGATGTTCAGTTGATTTACTAAGTTTTGTTATATGTATAAAAACACTATTTACATCAAAAATAGAACAAGTTATTGATTGAGGATTATATCAATAGTTAGTTTCACTATACAGAAGTGTGATTTCCCAATTTGGAGAAAGAGTGTACCTCACATAGATCCAAAATGTATTAGCTGATGTTTCGAATAATGTTTGATAGACTAAGTTTAAAACTTATTTTTCAAAGGGTTTAAATTTAATGATTTTAATAGAAATAATATATATATATGTGTCAACACGTAGCATGTTTATTGTAAACGAAGGATTTAGTACATAATCCACCTTCAGCCGTACTGGTTGTCACCTTTTCTAATAACTAATTATAGCGTGAGAATATATGCAATCATGTATGTGTTATCGTTATCTTTTGGAAATTATACTTTGATAAAACATAACGGAGCACACGCATAAATTTAAAAACACTTCTGTTAAAACTGCCTTTTTAATGTGGACCGTTTTCCATACTTTTTACTCCACTGCATTTTTCTTAAAATATTAATGGCAATATTTACCTGCACTTTATTCGTAAATCAACTGAAAGTACTACGAAGCTTATTCCAACTACAGTGACCTATACTGTTTCAATATTTAGATGAACTCGCCAGACGATATTTACTGTACAGGATAGCAAAACGCATTTATTGAACTAAAATCTAAAATGAGTACCTTAATATTTACAGTAAATTCAACAGAACATATTCGTTTGAAGAACATTTAATTATTGAACTGATGATTAACTGATCAGGGTTACTGAAAATTTTTATTTGTTCCGTACTGTCATTTTAAAGGCTAACTATATAACCTGCTGTGTTTTATTTAAGTGTCAGTGAGATGTGTGTTCACTTTTGTAACATGTAATGAATCGTGCTGTAATCTCTACCCAAATAATATGCTTTCGTTACCTCCTCTTCATTGTGAAAACGCGGTTTTTAAAAAAGTTATATTTCTGTACATTATTTCTTAATTAGATCTTTAAACTATGTAAAGACCACTATAAATGTTGTAATTTTATTAAATGAAGAAGAGCCTCTTCTGTAAGCTATATGCCTTCTAATGAAAAATTTCATTTCTATTTAAAATTGCGTACGTCATCTGAAGATAATTTTGACAACAGACAAATTTACTGTCATTGTTCTAGAATTAATGCATGAATTTGTACAGAAATCGTGCTTAGGGTAGCATCGTTGGTACTTTTTAACCCATTTATGCCTAACGTCCCTTTTTTGGGACGGCATTTTCGCTATCATTCGAAAACGCTATTTATTTTTCCTAGCCTTTATTCGCGAGTATTGAGCCTCAATTCCACAAAATATTTTAATATGGCCAAGTAGGATGTTGACATTTCAATTTTTATACATAATGATTTTAAATGAAATCCTCCCTTGTTCAAAAAGTTGACATCAGAAATTTATCAATTACTGCTGGTGTTAGCAAAAATCGAAGAAAGTCGCAAAAATATCCAGGCAGGAATGGGTTAATTAGCATTTACCTTTGTGAAATATTTTTTTAGATTACAATGCCTTTTACTGTTCATCACTTTTTTAGTGATATTGCCTAACAGATTAACTATTTAATTTCAAATATTTATTTTCTAAATACAAATACTGTTTCATTTTTTTTCTTAGTGCCATTTATTTGTTGTAATGAAAATAGTTCTTAATGACTTCTTTCTGTTCAGTATATAACAAAGCAGTACTTTTAGCATATTTGATATTAGCATATCGATAAAAATTGGCATTTCTTAAATAACATATTTAATCAACCTTAAAAGAGTTATGAAGCCATAATATACGTAGTATTTAAAAAGAAAGTAAAGGAAAGTTGAAAAATACACGCGATCATTAAAAGTGACTATTTAATCAGAACGATTTTTCACATCTGAAGCGACCTATAACTACTTTAAAAGACAATCGTGGACAACTCTTAACAAACGGTAAAACATATTACAAGTACAAATATATTTGCTCCTGCGGACAGAAAAAACCTAACAAACATAAATCCTTAAAATTAGTCAAATCTTACGCAAATTTTCGACAGAAAAGAAAGAATAATAATAATACTGAGAATACCCCGTTACATGCTGAAACACGCCGTAAGCAGCTACATAGGCACACAATACAAACACTCATTACAATGCAGTCCTTGTTTTACCAAGGCCTTTTCCTAAAGTGAATTAATCTTAAAGTGATTCATTATTACACTCATATTTTCGACGCGTTGAGTAAAATCAGCAAATATCCCCGTATAATTACTACATACACAAGAGTGACAATCTGATACGCTCCAAGACGAAAATGTGTTATTATAAGGACATTTTGCTGAATATTATGGGTGTAGAAAATATTATGCGTAGACAACAATGAGATTCAAGCAGCTGAAAGGGGAAGCATGTCGTGTTCGGTGCCGAGTTGTATGTGTTCCGAGATAAAAATGTGATATTAAAATTAATATGGCACAAATAACGTCTCCTTTTTAATTTGTTGCCATGGAGGCGCTTAAATAAAAGATTTCATGACAAAAAAATACGGAATGCATTATAGATAATGAAAAAAGCATAAGTCAATGCACTTTTTTCTTTATGAGTAGATATTTTGAACGATGTGTGTCCAAGTGGTATTTTGCTGCACAAATTTGGCCGGAGAGTTAACACCTTTATGTTTATGCCACACGTTTTTGAAAATAGTGTAAAAATTATGAATTTTAAAATTTTAAGGCTTGAAATTCCCTAAATTACTTCCCCAAAAAATTCTTCTTTCTACAATTAAATACATATAATCTCATTTTTGGCTAACATGGCTGTCGTACATGATTGCCTCAACGCAGAACAGTTGAAGCCGGTTGATACTTCCATCTAGCGTGGAAGGTCAAACCGATTAATGTGGTTGCAGTTTTAAGTAATATTTGTTATTTTTTGAAATCGTGATTTTTTTTAACGTTCCTGATCTAATAAAATTGAAATAAGGTTTTTTCCGGCGATCATTCTCACAAATATCCATTAGAAAATTACATCATGTATACAAAAAATAATAGAAAGCATGTATCCTAAACTTGTCATTCAAATTTCAAGCCATTTCTGCATCCCTGGTAAGGTCTAAGGGAACATGAAATAGGTTTGACAACAATTATTTCTAGCTGCTTAAACTAAAGTTGAGAATGCAGGCAATAAACACTCCATCGTCTCAAAAAGTCTATCAATATTCATACGTAAACAGTGAGTCTGTCAGTCTTAGAGAGAATGAAAAGAAAACGAAAAAAAATTTATTTAATAAAAGTGCATGAAAAGCACTAATATAAATTCGATCTTCAACAGGATTTAGATACATTTAAAAAATCATATAAGCTTGTATCATCACAATCTTCATTGTATTTCAATTTATATATAGATACAAAAACTTCTAGTGGGTGAAAGGCAAAAAATTACGTCAAGTGATCGAATTTCAGGGGTAGTACAAAAATTATGGATGAAAATAATGATTATATAAATACAAAATGCTTCATCTATTATTTTTATTGCATAGCCCCTCACTAATTTTGTTTAAAGATATATATGCGCCTTTTTATAATGAAACGTACATCATCTCATTAATGTATGAGGCACAGTTTGTTAAGCAGGAAATATTTTGTAAGGTGCACTATAAAAATTAAGTTTTGTCTTTATTTAGGTTTAATTTCCTGAAAATTTTAATACTTATTCTACTAAACTATAATACTAAGTAAGTGAACATGCCTGTTATCAATATTTAAGAAATAAAAGCATAGGTCAGGGTTTTCAGGACATACTGTATGCTGGGTGATTGTGAATTCAGCATCAATATTTGGTGGGGAGATTGGAATTAGAAAAAGAAGACTATTTCTCATAGGAAAGTATGGGCACAGACGACAGATATAATAGGAAAAACAATGATGGAAAATTGGACAGTCAAGGATAGAAAGAAAAGACAGCAAGAATCGGCAAGAAAGACATATTTGTGCATTGTTTGTACAGACTTAAAGAGATATTCGAAATTTAGCTATTTGCTAGAATACTTTTCTAAAAATGACTCTGCATGGAGAACCGGATTTTCTGGAATATCCCTTGCCTTTTTCTGATGTTTGACACGGTAATCAATATGCTTGCTACAAGATAAAATGCTCTGGCTTTAGGGGTCTCATACAATATACAAAGAAGACGATTAGAGATAAATCTGGCAATTTTTGAGCAACAAATTTGCGACCAATCCATTGAGCTCCAAACTGTGTTTCTTTAGAAATTTAGATGATAATCTCCAAGTCCTTTCCACGTATACCGGCTTATGTTGCTTCTTCTGTGTCACCTTGCAGAATGGTAACTAGCAGCATACGTCAAGCTGCTTCACGCTTGAATGGCGAGATTGACACAAAGCGCCGCCTACATTGACATACGTTCAACATGCGATGCATTTCACATGCGAAAACATCGTTTGTGCCTATGCTTTCGCATGTGAAATGCATTGTTTGTGTGTTACTTTAATTTTTTCATTTCCTATCTCCCTACCAGACACTAATGCTGCGTGTGTGTGAATACACAATCACTCTGTATATCTATATATACAAGATACCGTTGCAGACACTTAAAATTCTTCAAAGTACTCCCCTTGAGCATTCACATGCTTTCACCAGTGCCTTTACCGTGCAAAGTACATATGCTGGAAGGCTCTGGAAGAGACCTTGGTAAGAAGTTAAGAATATTTGTCACTGTGTCTGGTTTTGATGGCTTTAATGGTTTCAAAACGTAGTTCTTTTAAAGAGATCTTCAGGGGAAAAATTGTCTGCTATATCCGACTTAGGATCTGTGCAATGTTACTACCGTGTCTTAGGCAGTGTAACTTCTAGATGCATAGAGCGATGCAACTGAAACTGGTGTGAGTAGAGTAGAAGCCATCATTCAACTCTTCCTTGCTCTTTTTGCACAACTTCAAACACCTGGAAAATAAAGAAAAGTAGTGAGCACTGTCCCCGCAAGTTCCTTTAATCAATAGATGAGTTCTAATGGCGAAAACTGTTAATTTTTTTCTTTTCAATCCCTGTAGCTTTCTCTACAGTTCATTGTAACACAAGTACTAATAGGAGACTTATTCATCTGCTTAATGAAGGATACTTTTATCGCATTTTAATAAGAAGAGTATTCTAAATTAAAAAGAACTTGTAGCACACACTGTCGTTTGAGGATAAATGAACAATAAAGTCTAATTACATTACTTTTTGTGCAAACAAATGTTAGGGTTGGTGTTTGTTGGAATAATATAACATGAACTAATTAAAATACAACAGGCTATAATTTTTTTACATTAGGTTTGTGTATGAGTAAATACCATCTTATATTTTAAGTAATTTATTATATTCTGAAATCTAATTCCTAAAAGACTTTAAAAGATAGTCTTTTTAAATCTTTTCTTCTCATAGCTTGTCTTTTAAAAGCTTTTATAATATTTTCTTTACAAAGGAAGAATGCATCTTAACATGAACTGAATTCGTGCCATTTCGGGGACAGCGCTCTGATGATAGCATTTTGTAAAAGCACGGCATAAAATAGAATGAAAAATGTCTTAAGCAGCAACAATAAAAGGGGAAAAAAATACAGGAAATCAGGTGAGGGAAAGAAATAATATTTTGTAAAAGAAATGTTCTTTATTGGAAACCGATACTATATGTTGTTTATCTTAAAAACTTGCTGCTCATTTATTTATTTTTCTTTTTGTACCCTTTTGTTGAAAAAATGTACAGAACTACAGCTACGGAAGTAGTTTTTTTCTTTTTCTTTCTTTTTCTTTTCTTTTCTTTTTTTTCCACCGATAGTGTAATTCCGTTAGTATTTCTCAGCTGCAGTTTTAGACAGTTAACAAGAGATGATTTTCGGCATATGGTGTTAAATGTCAAATTGCTTTATCGTTTTATTCGTGCGAATTTCTGAGAAGGAGACGTTTTATATTTATTACGGTGATAAAAGTAATATATATTAGAATCGCAATGTTATTTGTATGCGTTTCAACAGTGAAATGAATTGCTTGTTTTTCTAGATAAATGTTTTGCTAGGTACTTTATCGCGTGTAGTAAAAGTATTTCTGAGAAAAAGCTTAAAGGAAAAAAAAGCTCCTGTTATAGGTTATTGAATTTTTTAGATATTTTTTACTGCCGAACTTAAAGTCGGAATTCTTGTAGGTTTATAAAAATTTCGTTGTAATTCAGATACATTTGACAACGAGATAATGCATATATATTTTCCTTTTTGCAGCTTAAAATGATTATAAGGAATTTTATTATACGATTAACCGTCAAATGGTATTTTTTCATTGCCTAACAAACAGATTTGAAGATTCATAATATTTATATTTCTTGAACATTAAGCAGGAAATGTTGATGTATAATATTTGTACTAAATATAATTATAAATTAATAAATAGAATGACATAAAACAATATTTTGGCATGACATAAAATATTATTTGACATGAAATAAGTATTTGGATAAGAATTTAATGTACTTATTGAAAAATTCTATCACTTAAATAAATATATATACCGGGTGATCCAAAAGTCAGGACAAACTTTAAAAATTTATAATTCGAAAACGAATCAAGATACAAAGATACGGTTTGCACCAAACGGATGGAAAAGAAACCGGGTTTGTGTGGCAACAAAACGAAAATAGTTCTGTTGGCGAACAACAGATGACGCTATAGTATTTTATTTCACCAAAAGATGATTTACAAATGAAAAAATGTTGACAACTTACAAGTCAGCTTAATTACAGTTAATTGGTACTACAGTAAATTTTCAATGTGCTGCACATCATTCAGAAGTACAGTTGTGAGACGAGTCACCACACCGTTCACAGCATTTAGCAGCATTTCTTGCGTTACGGCAGACACATTTTGGCGGATGGCATCTTTCAGTAATATATATATATAAGTTTTGTATATAATTTTAATAAATTTACAGGCTCTCTGTAGAATTGAGCTCTCAATCTTCGATCGTAACGTAAAGAACCATACAAATGTCTGCATGCCTACAAAGCACCAATGTAATGGATTATAGTAAAGTACTAGCTTATGATACTTCCTAATATTACGCATATTAATTTTTACTACTTGTGCATCAAATGTAGTATATAAAGTCACTCAGTTTTATTACGATGGCATATGCAGGTACATAATGTTTTTTTACAGACTGTGTTAAAAGGATAAAATGAATCACTCTATGCTTTAACAATGAATGTAACCATAAATGCTATTAAAATCCCGTACAAATTTCGAGGCAATACAATCCCATTTTTGGCAGTTAGTGAGTGAACAGAAAAATTAGTATCTTGAGCTCTTTTTGTACTTTTGGTAAGGTTTTAGAAGTAAAGATAAAAGGAAATGCTCACATGCTCATGAAATTCATTTTCCAAATTGTTTGAAAACTATCTTGGAAAATAAAACCTCACATTAAACTATTCATAAGATGAATAAAATTTTCAAAACTCTAAGCAAAAAAAAAAGGAATTTTTCATTAAATGCAAAAGTTCTTGGAAAAGAAAACATTTTCAAAAGCTTGGATATGTTTTTCCGCTGCTTAAAAAAAGAAAAAAGAAGGGCGAGTGCCAAGTAATATAGATTTTCCCCATTGTTGATATTTATTTTTCTTTTACCTCAGCACTTTTATCGCAATGCCATGCCAAATACATACTCTCTTGAATATACACACACGAATAACAAGTAATTTTGAATATTTTTATTTTGTAACTAAGTTGCAGAAAGAATGTTCGTTGTGTGTTTGATCTCTGTGCATGTTTATTTTTTCTTTGGAACTATTTTTGTGTGGAAGGTTTACTTCGATAAACAATACAAGCATAAAAATTCTGAATGTAGTTTAAGCAGGATAGCACATTTGATTGATGTTTGTAGTAATTCAATGTATATGTATCGAACTGTAGCTGAAGGGAAAGTTCGAGATGGTATTGGAAATCTTTGGTATACTAATTGTTTCAATATATATTTCATTTTTTTTTGTTCTTGTTATGCACTAAAATATCGTGGAGGATTTTTTTAAATGAGTAAATCACCAGTAAATTGAAAGAAAAAATTGAAAGTAAATTGAAAGAATTTCGCATATTTGAAAAACAAACTAATTAACATAACAATTATATCTCGGTGCGCGTGCACATTCTGTAATTTGTGGCTGCGAAATTTTTAGATCTGAAACCAAAAATTTACACCAACCGTAATAAAGAAGTATTAAAACTCAGTTATTATGTTTTATTCTGTCGACTGAGTTCATGAAACAATACATGTCACTGAAACTTGAGGTTTAGCCAAAACAGCGGCTTATCGTGAAGACTGGCATCCATAAATGTTTAGCAGTTGTTACGATTTGCAGTTCTTCTGAAGCATAATAGCAATAGTTCTTTGTCTTGTCGTATCAGATTATAAAATTAAAAATAAATTAATATTTTAATATCTTATAATGAATATGAAAAAATTCCTTGTCTATTTTAAGACGTTTATTTCTAATATCAAAAATGCATGTTTGCGTCGCATTGTACCGTTCGAGAGGTTTTGTTATAAAATGCCAAGCAGATGAGTTTAACTATACTGGAATTTCAGAATTCAAATTTATGGGGGTTGTTAATGTCGACATTAACAACCCCCATAACAGGATTTCAAAGTGAATTGCATCGAAAGTCCAGAAACGAAAGAAGATGACCTCCGGCGAGTCTAACTTAGTAATATCTGGACAGGAGTAAGGGGATTTATAACTTTAAAACCTTTACCATAAATTGCTTTCGAAATATATTTCTTTTATCAATTAGTAGCTGTCCAAAAATGCGTTGCGGCAATTATAAGATACATTTTTAGTCGCATTCTAATGAGGGATAATATTTCAACCGTACCACATTGTTTTATTAGATTATATTTAAACACAATGTATGTTAATTATCTTACCAATAAGTGAATACAAATATTCTAAGGACACAGCAATTATTTTTGGCGTCTTCTAGCTGAAATTTCGATTTTTTATTTCGGTTGATACGCCCGGCAGTACCTTGGTAGATTAAACCCGGTTTTCATACTTCACCGAAAGTGAAGCAGCATCAGTTTGGCCAGTACCTTGATAGGTGAACTCCATTGTGTATGAAGTCTGCCGTAGACCTTTTACCCTAAAAAGAGCTGGTACACGTAAAATAACTCCAATGTCCTCCATGTGCAAAAGATACCTCTTGGGGTACTAATCCAGGCGCTAGGTCTCTCATATGTAATTGGTTCAAAATTAGGAGACCACTCATTTTAGGAAATATTTAGGATTTATTTTAATTTACCAAGGTATTGCCGGGCGTATCAACCGAAATAAAAAATAGAAATTTCAGCTGGAAGATACCAAAAATAATTGCAGTGTCCTTAGAATATTTGTATTCACTTATTGGTAAGATAATTAACATACATTTTGTTTAAATATAATTAGGAGACCACTCATTAGGGGCAACGTTGGCCTGCCTAATTGGCACCCTGTAGTGAAATAACGAATGTCCTTGGCCCTCGTAGCAGTCGAGCCTACAAGTTGGCCGCTGGCCCGTCCATTACAAAGAAAAACATATGTTGTTTGAAATATATTTAAACCGTTCATTACGATTTTACCATTCAATAAGAATCTTTGAAATAAAATTTCTCTGTTCTATTCTAACAATGCAAGAATAAAAAAAAATTATGTATTAATTAGTGAACTTTAATTGTACATGTATTACATATTAGCGGAATTGCAAGATAATGATTTCAGTTTGCACAAGCACATATTTAACATTCATTCATAAGCTATTTGTCCGATCATTTTGAAGTTTTTTTATAAATATATACTAAGAAAGTGAAAAATATTTCCTTCAGAACAAAAAAATAATAATAATGATTTATTTATTAATGCAAAAAAATATATATAATAAACTTCAAACTGCCCTCCACTAAAATAGTATTTACTAGAAATAGCATGTGATATTTTTTTCAGGTTACTGCATTATATAGTTTCAACACCAGCCTATGGTCTGTGATTTAAAATCTTCCGGTAATAAAATTTAGCAGTTTGATTAATTTAGAAAATCTGCATATCCGACTTCTTATTTCGCTTTATAATATTTTCCCCGTGCTTTTCAGCCTAAAAACTAAAACTTATCAGTGTGATGCGTACTTCTTGAATAACCATAAATCATTTCAAAAAAAAATATATTATAAACAGTTTTTTTACATAAAATCTAAAACATTGTCACATTTATAAGTATAAACAAACATATGGAATTATGACAATAGAATTGTATCTTAACAATTGCTTTTTGAAAGGTATCAAATAGCATTACATAAGTAACTATAAAAATTGATTTATACATTTCAATTTGAGATTTATTAAATAAAAACAAATTGTAATGGATTTATTTGAAATCAGAAAAATATTTAAGTTTTAATCAAGTAAGCAGTTAGAAAATTCCTTTTTAATAATTTCTTAGGTAGCTAAAATCGTATCTGCAATTTATAATTTTTAGATATAACATTAAATTTCATTTTATTATTAAAATATGATGCATAGTTCGGATTATGTATATATACATGTGCATACTATGTATATAAAAATGCCTTTAAAAGTCAATGTTCGAGAAATTAATACATTAAAGTTTCAATCAATATTCTGTCTCTATAATCTCATGTGCAATTTAAGCATCAGGAAAGTCGGCAAAACTTTCTAATTTTCTAGTAAAGACTTAACATACCTTTGAAATTAAAAGCAAACTCCTGCTTGAACCCACAGGGAAAAGACTTTAAAGCTCTGGTAATCCACCTTTCACGACTCAAAATATAAAACTTAGAGATTAATCCTTTCTTCAAAGAATGATTCGAGGGAATGAAAAATTTAATTTAAGGGTATTTCCTTTCGTATTAATTTCAAATAGAACAGTCAAACTGTAATTTTCCCCAAAGAATTCATAAATAAACACATTGTTTATTATTTTAGCTTAAACGTTAAGCACCGTGAAATTTAAATGCGCTTGAAACAGAAAAAGTGCAGGCGGGGGGGGGGGGGAGGGTTGGACTTCATACATATTTATCTTCATGTTTGATGAAAACCAAACTAAAAAATATTGTGTACTTTTAAGTACTTTATTCAATGTTCACTAGAATTTATTAAAGTCAAAATTTTCATAGCAGAACATAAAGGTTTTTACATTCCATTAAGAAAAACTGATTGTGAGCAACTGAATGTGAATCGAAAGATACTGTGGTTAGAACAGTTTTATGATTTAAATTTTAACAAAGTTGTAAAAAAACTCTGTTCTGCAGGGGATAAAATATACTAACAATTTCAAATGTTTTTCTAGATTGAATCTTCGCATCAGAGAATTATTTTCATCGATGCTTTGATTTAAAAAATCTTAATGTAACAAATTTGCAGCGGCAAAGCTGCAGATGGAAAGTTGGAAATTCAAACTTTGCTGCCTCCTTCCGATGTTAATTTTTTCTACCAATTTCAATATTGAGAATATAGGTCTCTGGTTCACATTCATTTTCTGATACAATATTGTTGTTGTGAGTGATAGTATTAGAATGTTTATGATCTTTTTGTGATTGATTTCATTAGGTATTTCATTTCTCTGCTAGAGTAAGTATCGACTGGATCGTATTACTTTTTTTTTATCGACGCAAAACAATTCGACTTTAGGATATTTATGATGTATTTTAATGCAAGCATAAATAGTGCCAAAGCACAATCGTGATTTTTCTAATGAATTTTTAAATTGTATAAAATTTTTATCAGTGCCAATTTTTGCTGCACCTTTGATGCAGTGGGCAAATTTCTAAAAATATGTTTATGGTTATTTAAATACTTTATTTCTGTGTGTATTCTCAAGCACTGTTCTTCTCAAGCACTGAGACTTTTAGCATTTTCAGTTACTTGTGTGTCCATCCTTTGGTAGGGGAGACAAAGACAAGAGAAAGTATGTAGCGTTAGAGGGAGAACAAAATTAAAACTATTGCACTTGCATAATCTCTTTTATTTTTGTAATCGTATTTGCAAATGTTTTTTCAAGATTCTTCCATTTTGTAAGAAATAGAGTTCTTTTTAATATAAAACTAAATAATGTCTCACTACCCCATCTTGCCCCTGAGTAGGGAAAGATTGTGTACCACTAGAAGATAAGGTATAGGAATTTCCTTACTGCTGTATACAAAAATCGCAGGTGAATGTGCAGGTAAGCCCATAAATGAGAAAGCAGTGAAGCTTTCACAAGCTGTCTTGTCTTTTCTTAATGTAGTTGTCTGATGCACTGAAAATGTCTTAGTTGCTAGCATGTACGCTTTTTTCCTTTCCGTAACAGCATCCATAGCTTTTGACATACTTTCTTGCGACTCATGTATTTGGGACATCTGTTTGCCTGGTTTGAAGAACCAATAAAAGCGGCTTATGAATCCTCGTCCAATAAAGTGGACGACACAATGGCAGTTTTTAGTAGCACAGAGAAAGACAATTTATAGGGCTCACACGGACAACCAGAGAATAAGTGGTTATCGAACCCCCGTCCTTACACATGTGCGGATAGCGCACAGGATGACACGCCCTTATCCTCACAGTCACCGGCTGCCCGGCATACTTTCTTGCGGCCTTTCCCCTCTGCTTGCCTTTCTTTTTGTATGTTTTCACTATCCTAAAACAATTTAAAAACATAATTAACACACAGCCAGCTTGATAATTATAAATTTAAATTACAAATTTAACTTTAATTTATCAGTAATGGTGAAATATTTACGGGAAATGAAACTATTTTGGTATCCATGAAAAAAAAATTGTGAATTTTAAAAATACGGAGTAAGTTTTAGGTGATTTTTATATATGTAGTGACGCATGGAAACAAACGGTGTTTGAAAATTATATTCTGCAATATCAATTATATTTCTTGCATAAAGAGTTCACTGTTTACATGTATTTCGCTGTATTCTCTGTGCTATTCCTATACCATCATCTGGGCGTAATACTAAAGTTACAAGCGAGCTAATTATGCTTAAGCTATTTAGAAGGCTTAGCAACGCGGCTTGACTCAAAGAGATTACCTGTATTACTATGTGTGTCAACTCTGGTTTAATTCTAATTAGCGGAGCACAATGCGTACATCTTCCTGGATACAGAAAGCAGTGATGTACATGACTTGAGAGTGATTATTTGGGATCGGAATAGTGTAGGTGATGGGCGGTTTCTCATACTCCATTTGAGGCTTTATGCATTGCTTCTTGTACAAGCTATTCAATTTGAGATTGTCGTTTAAACATGAAAGTTTTTTAATAAGGGAATTATTTTTATAACTGTAAAGCTGAATAGATTTTTAATTGTACTGAATCAAATGTTTTATTATAACTGTAAAATGATTCAATTATTTTGAGATATTTGTAAACGTACACCAGCATGTTTCAGTTTGTAAATTATTAGACTTTTACTTGATTATTTAAAATGTTCTTAGCTGATTATTTGAACTTTTCTTTTCTGTGTTGTGGGAAAAAAAATATTATCAATATGTTTTTTTATGTTGGAATGTTTTTTCGTACTTGAAAAGTATGGGAAGTTCTTTTTAACTTTAATGATAAAAAAAATAACAAAAAATATTGAAAATGTCTTATATTTTCAAGAACATGCACCACGAAGGTATACTATAGGAGCTAACTCACGTAGATGCTTTCTGCGATTTGTGATTCTCAAACTACTTTTCAGACTTCACTATGGCACAGTGGTTATGTCGCTGAAAATGGTAGACGATAGAAATGTGAAGGTCCCGGGTCCTGGTCCCATCGTGCGGCTGTCGATCTAACGGTCTGGAGTTTTAGTAGGTTTTTTCCAGATTTAATGTAAATACGCATTAGAACCCAAGAGAATTGTCCTCCTACCAAGGCACAGATCGCCCTAGAGTAGCGTTGCCATAATCACACAAACAAATAAACAACAAACCAAACTACTTTTCAAATATATAAACATTGAAAATGGAGTGACGTGGAAGGTTCCTAGCGGTTAAAGAATAAAACACAGAAACACTGATTGCCAACTAGCTTTGCACATTTTTGATTTTCAAACCTAGCATGTGAACGAGTTTATGAACGCGGGCACTAAATTTTACTTATTTATTTATTACTAGCTGCGTGCCCGTTCTCCGCACGGTAGAGAACGAAACTTTTTCTTCCATGTATAGTTCGATTTGATTCCAGTGATTTGGAATCTAAAAATAATCAAAATGATTTGACTCTTGGCGTAAAGTTACTCATTAGTTATTTGTAAAGTTAGTATAAGTACTGACCTGAGACCCTTGTTAATATTATGATGCAAAAAACTATGCCGGTGTCATTCGCGATTAGAAAAGAAAAGCGTGACCGTTTGCAGTGAAAATTCCTCATTTTCAAATCGTCTCATTTCTACATCATACTCCTTTTTAGATTTAAGCTATACCATTAATACCTTAGATACTACATGATATGGAGAACCGTTTTATTTTATAATTAAATGGTTGTGTACCCGCTCTTCGCAAGGCGAGAAGAGAACATTTTCCCAAAACGTGATCCTGACTACTTGTGAAAAAACAGAATCTGTAAGGAAAAAGAAAGTTCTGTTTCAGTCTTTTCTGTTGGAACTACCGCGGAGATAGACTTAGAGAATAGAAGACTTAGTTTCACGAAATATTTATTAATGCGGTATATTGTGCGTTGATCAATATTGCCATAGCATAACTACTTACTATAACTTATACTATCTTGTATTGATACCTTGTGAGTCCGTTATTCTGATTTAATTTCGAAAGGGGTTTTAAACTCGTGACATCAAAATTATGCACATTTCACATGCGAAAACTCAGTTATTTTAAAGTAATTTTATTTATTTATTTTAACTGGCAACTTTAATAATTGTTACCGTCCCCAAGACAACCAAATTGCAAGATATCATTCCGAAATTTTTAAGCAGCTGCTATTGAAATGAAAATCCTTCTTTACTTAAAAATTCGTAAATAATCTCCTAATTTATATTTTTCTCTGGTTTCTCTTTAAAAAGAGGGCAAAATGTATGCTCCGTCATTTGACAAAATATAAAAAAGTTATGACGGATAGAATTCAAGATGCAGCAGTTTTAAAAATATTTTATGAAAGCCAGCGTCAAATTTAATTTTATTTGAAAAATTCCCAAAAATCTGCAAATTATGTTACACAGTCCGAACAAACAGTTTTTAAAAGAAAACTTTCTCCTCTATCCGATGATGTAAATATCGCTTATTTGCAAGTGTAATTACCGGCGTTATTACGTATTAAGCGAGAAAAATCGGACAAAACATAAAATAAAACATTTTTTAATTCGAATTTCGAAAAAATCGCTCCGAGGCGTGTTAGGATCTGTCCTAGTGAAGCCGTATGCAAAATTCGGTAGGTCTGCGACCAAGCGTCTAGGCGCATGATCACGAATGTGCTGAAATCGGACATTTGAGTAGCTTTCTACCCTGAAAATTCCGAAAAATCGTTAAAAATTAGGGAACGGGTGGATTTCCAGAATTTTAAAGTAGCCTACGGCCTATTCTATGTCGTTTTACGTGTATGTGCAAAATTTCAAGCCGATCGGTCTGTCGCTGTGGGAGGAGTTCCCGGACAAACAAACAAACAAACAAACAGATAAACTTTCACATTTATGTAATAGACTAGATGCGTGCCCGTTCTTCGCACGGTAGGAAACGAATACTATTTTACTAAAATATAATCGTAACTATCTATGCGAAAAAAAAAATGTCAAAAAGTTCAAGTAGTCTTTTTGTTGAAACTACCGCGGGATATATTACGCAACGTAGGATTACGGTTTAGTTAGTTGTAAGACGATCGTTGAAAAATAATGAATATAACACGTTTAATTTCACGAAATAGTTATTAACGCGGTATACTGTGCTTTAATCCATATTATCCAAACAAATCTACTATTACTAACAGAGAAAAAAATGAGAATACTATCTATTACTTATATTTATATTATGTATCTTCGTTTCTCCGTCTTTAATGCTCAATTTAAAGAAAGAGATTAGATATTTTAAACCAATGATGCCTTTTCTGCTTTTTGGTGATTCTGTGATATTTATGCATTTCCATTAAAACAGATCTCCATATATTTTTGAGCATAATTCTTGTCTGATTGGCGTATTTAGAACAGCAAAATATTTCATCTCGTGGTGGTGGAAAACATCCAAGCTGTACCAATTTAAATAGGGAGTTAAATTGTATTGCAGAGTTTACGAATTTCAGACAACTTTTAATCTATGGCGTCACGTTCTAACCAGGGCAGTCGAATTTAGTTATTTCGCGCAATAGATTGTTAACGGAGTAACATTGAAACATACGACATTGAAAAACTCGCTTGCAACAGAACTTTATTAAAGTTAATTAGAGAGTTAATATTGGGGTTATTCTAACTAATCAGTATTTCGAATATTCTCCGGAGCTATTTTGCTAATGATGTAACTTTCCTGCAAGAGATTGTTAAGTTGCTTAAATTTAACCAAAAAAAAAGTATTAGATTTCTAAATCATTTTTAAACTCATGACGTCGAAATGACATCATTCTCTGTTGTGATATCTAACATGAATTAGTGAAAGAAGAAAAACCACGTTATTTTATTTTCTACAGCATCTGATAATCTCGATGGAAGTTTATTATGTCGCTCGTGGTGTAGTTTTTTGTCAAAACTTGTGAACTTCATAACGGTTTTTAATGCATTTTTACACGCGTGACATCAAAATGACGTCAGTCTCACTTGAATTATTGAAAGTAATAAATACATAAATCTAACTTTGTTAACTATGCTCACGAATGTGCTGAAATCCGACATTTGAGTAGCTTTTTACCCTGAAAATTGCGAAAAATCGTTAAAAATTGGGGAACGGGTGGATTTCTAGAATTTTAAAGCAGCCTACGGACTATTCTATGTCATTTTACGTGTATGTGCAAAATTTCAAGCTGATCGGTTCAACGGAGTGGGAGGAGTTCCCGGACGAACAAACAAACAAACAAACAGACAAACTTTCACATTTATATAATAGATTTCCTTTTTCTTCACTTTGCAGCGTTGCAGTTTAAGTGGTTGCCTTAGTAATAGATAAAAAATTAAAAAAGTGTTCTATTTTTAAAATGATTAACATATTGAGTTTATATTTGTTACGAGTGTGTACATTTACTTCAGAAAATGACTTTGAGTTCATTATTCTGTTTTTAAGTGGCAGTTTAATATTTTACTATGAGTTTGAGATTTCACTAAGTGTTTTGAGTTTAGCGGAAATTTAAAACTGTGTTAAAATTTATTGCCACATAAAATAGCGTTTGTTTGAATGTCATTGTCATTAGATGTAAATATTGTGTGAATATTGTTTTATATTCGATGGCTACAACAACAGTTGCAGAATGAGGTGTTGCGCCATCTATACACAAAAATGGCGTTATCCAACTTTCTAATGAAAATGTAACCCCTAAAGGTTTAACTTCGTGACATGCAGATTAACTAGATATTAGAGAGAAGAAGGTTGTAATTATTATTTGATTCCTAGTTGTTAATAATTCCTGGAATAAAAACTTTCTCGCATATGTTTTCGTATCATAAATTCGATAGCAGAGCTGTCAAAATATTTTTATAGTATGAATTAAGTAGTAATTTTTATAGTATGTCAATAACTCATTAATGTATTAATTTTTTCTAACTTTTAACATAACGATTTTTTTTTTACAGGGTCTGAGAATAATGCCGAACATTTATTAACACGAACAGAAAGGAGCTTCGGTGGTTCCAAAGTTGAACCACCTTCTCGGCCAAATTCATACTGGGACGATCCTCACTACAGACCATATTTTGACAACAGTACAGAAAGAAATGTGACGGCACAGTTAGGGAAAACAGCTTACCTACACTGTAGAATAAGACAGCTTGGTGATAGGACAGTCGGAGCGGTGAGTAAACTCAAACTTTAATTTTCCGTGCGAATGCTAATTTCAAATTTCATTTTATTCAATAATTTCATCAGATTGGGATTTCTTACTGGTTACCCGATATGCTGCTTTTTATTTGCACTTTCCAGCAAGTTTGAAGAGTGTTTAAGATTTCAGTTTGTCTGCTCGTCCATGCTCTAACTGCCTTAAATATGCATCCATTACTACAAAATTTATATATGTTATAGCTATATACAGCACCATGTGCTGTGCACTGTTCAAAATGGTGCATGTAGCACTCATTAATTATTTACAAGAAAGACTCAAAAGAATTCACATTACGCTCTATGGGCGCCAGTTCTTTAAAACGTACTTTAGAGGTACAGCTATTTCAAACAAAGACAAAATTGATATTGATATTGATAATTGCAAAATAAACTCCCCTTTAAAAATATTTTATATGGTATTTAAAGTAATTGTACAGGAACACCTCCAAAAAATAATTCTGAAACATTACAATCTATGGGTAGTCATTCAATAAGACATATTTTAGAGATATTCATCTATTCTAAACAAAATAAAATTGATATATGTTATAAGAATTACAAAAACTTGCCCGTTGCATATTTTGCAGATCAGGAAAGACGGACACTTTATATCTCCCAATATGTACTTACTGTGCTATTTTTGTATATGCGTGTTTATGACAAAATAACTTATTTTTAGTTTGATCGTAAAACCGGGTTTAATATTGTATTATGCATTTACTATTCCAAAAATACTGACTACATAATGACATTCATGTGTGTCGTTTCGCAAGACTGATATTTGTTTACTCCTTCCTTAAGGTGTCATGGGTACGTCAACGTGACCTGCACATATTAACAGTTGGCAAATATACGTATACCAGTGATCAAAGATTCACATCCATTCACATGGAGAATTCAGAGATCTGGACGTTAGAGATCAAATACACGCAGAAGAAAGACGCTGGTGTGTATGAATGCCAAGTGAGCACAGAGCCAAAAATGAGCCTGAGCATAAGGCTAAACGTAGTTGGTACGTTTGTTGAATACCTATCTATCTGAGTGATATTTTAAAATTTAATTTATTTAGAGTAAGTAAAGTATGAGAATGTTATGCAGCACATACGCGATGATGTTTTCTAAAATATACAAAAACCATTTTATTTCTGTGGTTCTGCATGTTTTATGCAAATATGTTCTACATTCATGCATTTTTTTATATTTGTCAAATTTCTACACAGAAATTGAAATTTATACACAGAAATTAAAAAAAGCAATATTATATTGTTTTATTTACTTATTGCAACTGCAATCTATCAGCATTCTTACAGTGGACTAGGCTACTCTCTGGACCCTTAAACTATTCATTTCACCGAATAGCCAAAACAAGTCTTAACTTATATTCCCTCGCGGGTTTTTTTTTCTTAGACATTTTTTCAGGTATCCGATTTTTCAAGAAATTTACAAGTTCTTTCACATTCTACAATTCAACTTAAAAAAGTATAAAAAATATTTGATTATTTCGCAAGGATCGTAGGAGGAAACTAAATATCAACTAAGATTTGCAAATTTTAAATGGAATCTAATATATAATATATATATATATATATATATATATATATATATATATATATATATATATATATATATATATATATATATATATATATATATATTTGCGGGTGGAAAGTAGTCATTCGTCATCTAGTCAGTTTCAACAAAGTAATCATTACCTCACATTTCTGCGACGTTCCTTTCTAATTCACTGGTATTTATTTATAGTAGCTGGTTAAACAGGGTGATTATAAATTCTCCCACAAATAGCATTCTGTAGCGTAAACGAGTGATCAGATTACCAACAACTTTGAAATATGGACTGTACAAGAAAAGCGTTCTACCAAGTTTTCAGGGCAATTTAGTTCAAGAAATGTCTAAGCGGCCTTTTACATGAAAAAACAACAAATTAAACAATGGAAAAGACGAACTCGTAACGTATAAAGAATTTCAATAGTTTTGAAACCATTTTAAACTAATTTTGGACATTTCTGTAGTTGAACTGAACCGTTTTCTAAGCAGCGCGTCACTTAGTGAACACTTATTAAAGCAAATTCAAAAAAAAAAAACTTAATTGAACTCATCACTTGTACAAGCGATATGCCAAAGTTGGTGGCATTCTGATAATCCTTGTATCAGTTGCAGAATCCAGGAATAGTTTTATTAAAAACACCCCTTACGTAAAAACTCACTGGAAAACCTTTTCTTTAATCCGTTTTATCCATTTGCATTGCATCATTGAGCACACACATACAAAAGAGAGCATAACATTGCGTACTTTAAAATTTTAACAGGCAATTTTAAAATTTATTTTCAGTTACTAAAATGCAACTTTTGATTTATAATGCGTTGTTGCGTATTACAGAAAAAAAATAGTCATAAGCGCATGTAATCGTTTTTTTTTTTTTTTTTTTTTTTTTTTTTAGTTCAATATATGGGCAACGAGAAACTGAGAGATAAATTAAGATCTATATATTTTAAATGCCATCAAAAACAATTTTTACCATCTCTTAAGCACACTCCTTTACACATGCATGCAATACATATATCTACCCAAACGCGTAAAAGGTGTGGTCTAATATAGCCTACATTTTGTATTATTCTTCTTTCCGAGTACTAAATTTGTACTTCTGTGTATATATTTAACTGGAACAAATCGATGATGCCTCTTTTAAAACCGATATCATCACATGGGATTTTGATGTTGGGATGTTATTTTTGTTTCTTAATGTCCTGGAAGTGTTTTATTTGGTATTTCAATTTATTCGTCTTCAAGAAGGACATAAAAAGTAAAATTGTTTTATATAATCTAGCACCTAAAGATTTAATCTAGGATATTTAACGATTCCACAACGCAGAATACATTTATTTACACAACGTTAAACTTCACATCGGGAAAAAGTTATTACAAATATTTAATTAAATTTAAAAACGTATTATATGCATTTATTTGAAAAGCCTTTATCAAATAATATATTGTAATTGATAACGGAATCTGTTATATTATTACCTTCTTTATATTTTAGGTGTATGAACACGGAATCATGCGTGGCACGTCTTTTTTTATTTAATTTGTTGTTTGCTTTTGCAGTCTCAAGAGCTCACATACCCGAGGGTCCCAACCTGTACATTCAAAGTGGTTCAACAATTAATCTGACGTGCATAATTACCGAGAGCACGTCCCCGCCAGTATTCGTCTTCTGGTACCATGACGACAGGATGATCAACTACGACTCCTCGAGAGGAGGTATTAGAGTGACGACAGAAAATGGACCAACAACCGTATCCAGGCTTCGGATACAGAACGCTAGGCCCACTGATTCGGGAAATTATTCTTGCCAACCTTCATATGCGGACCCAGCCAATATTACAGTACACGTTTTAAATGGTACATCTAAATATTCTTAGCATGCGCATTATGTATATGTATATACATATATTTATGTGTGTGTGTGTGTGTGTGTACAGAATGACCTTAAATTACCATCTGTAAAGATTACCCATGGGTGTTACAGAATATGAGAGAAGAAAAAAATGGCTCAATGTTTCTTAGTTATTCAAAATTTTTATATTAATACATTCCAATATAAACGCAATTATTTTTTTAAACATCAAGTCCATTAATAATTTTTCCTCACTACAACCTGTACTCGAAAGTGTCTTAAAAAACTTTTCATTGCTCTGTTGGAGGAGATTCTCTAACTTCAAGCTTTAATCAACTCTGAACTGTTTTCTAAGATTACGTTTCGTATAAACAGAGATAGCCCACGATTTCAAAGGCATAAAGTTTGGAGGAGAAGGGGTAATACAGCGTAAATCTCTTTGATACTGCAAGACGTCATTTCGTTCTATGATCAAGAAAAAAAAAAGTATGTTGTGATTCAATAAGATCGGATAAATATGAAATTATTTTGATTAAAACTTATATCGATATTATTTCTTCAACCTATTCGAATATATAAATGTGGAATTTTTTTCTTTTTTGTCCAGCAAATCTAGTGGCAGTATGCAAATCTAAGCAGTTCGACCGATCAACTTGAAATTTAGAACAGGCGTGTAAAACGGTGTGAGTGAGGTAGTCTGTCAAATTTCACATAATTCAATTTTTTTTTGTTTTTTAAAGAAATAGTAGCATAGTGTTAGTGTAATAAAAATGCTTCGTTATATCTTTATTTCACTTTTTTCGATCCACCTAAATTTTTACATTTGAAAAAACTGTGTTCAGTCGGAATAATGAATTGAGAATAAGGATGTCTCAAGTAATCTAATTTTGTCTGGAAAAGAATTTTCTATAATCACTTTAAAGATGTGCATTACTCTGCTTAAAAATTTACTCAGATAAGAACGTAATGCAGTGCCATATAAGGAATAAAACACTGTGGAACACTGTCAAATGATTATGCACCACTTTATGTTTCATTTAATGAAAATATCACTAAGCTTTGGCTAAATTATGATAAACAATGCTTGTAAATTAAACATTACTTGATTTTTATCGCAAACACCACTTACATCAAACTAGAAAATGTTCATTTGAAATGAAATTTGTACTGTTGCTAACTATGCTTACGTTTCGCTTTGTTTTTATTTAGGTGAAAAACCAGCTGCTATGCAGCACGGAAGATCATTCACTGTTGCAAACGCTCCGAATCCAATTCCAATTCTGCTGGCCGCCTTAATGTGTTCCATTTTCCAGACCTACATCTTGGTTATCCGGAGATAACCTTCCAGGACCCCATTCTTGACGTCATGAATCTGTCACTCGA
The DNA here is from genome assembly GCA_038373885.1 of Cheiracanthium punctorium. NCBI lineage: Eukaryota > Metazoa > Arthropoda > Arachnida > Araneae > Cheiracanthiidae > Cheiracanthium > Cheiracanthium punctorium. The sequence continues at coordinate 646,922 of JAWZYV010013519.1, forward strand.
CGCTGTGTGCAAAGAGACACATATAGCGGTTACCGGAGACACTTCACCAATCACGAACTGTGAAGAAATGTGTATATCCAGCATGCTGTCCAAGATGTTATCGACAGTGAATTGTGTTTGTCTATGTGTGTTTCGTCATATCGGGCACAAAATTTATTGAATAAGAGACATGTTTGCACACACGGTAAAAAAACAAAACAAAAGGGAGACTGTTGAATTAGGCATGTGGAATTTGTGGTCAACGTATCATTATTTTTTCCGCCCGAATACTAATCAAGGCAATTTTCATGAGTAAAGAATTGAAAAAAAAAGTGACAATACAGACTCAATTATCAAGCTGCATTTCGCGGTGATTGACAGTGATTGGCACTTCATACGGATGTGTTTGAAGTGATTAAATCAAGTATTTAGATTTTATAACCCAGGTGACAAAAAAATCGTTCTGTTTCGTACTACATCGTAAAAGTTTGAAATTAGTTATTGTGTACAAAGTGTTCAGTATGTACAGAGAACTGCAAGCAAATAATGAAGGCTATCACGTTGGATACTGCAATGTAAAGTTTTATCACTGACACTCTAGGCGAATAAAACTGCAAAAGTGTTTGAAAAGAGAATATATTGAAAAGCATTTTTTTTCTTTACAACAATTTGTTTCTTTTTTTACTAAGAGCTACCCAGGGCTAGATATGCCAATTAAAATAATCTACTTTTTATGGTGTTTTTACAGGACCAAGACAAAAGATTGATCAATTAGATGTGTGAAATAATTATGTACAGGGAATTAACTAATTTTTATTTGAATTTCATTATAAGAACTTATTGAAAAAACTATCAGGTTCATATGTGTATAGGAAGACGTGTAAAATAGCGCATAGATGCCAATAAAATAGCACTACGAAATGATATTTATATAAAAGATATATCACTGGTATGCACAATTGTATCATAGGTTCATAATTATCATATATCGTCTATCCACGAAAGTATCTTCGTGGACAATCATCTACAGTCTGTGTTACAAATTTATTATATCAAATAATTAACTTCCTAATTTAATATTTAGTTCCAAAAATTCAAATAATTCAAATATAATAAGTCCTAATTACAATATTTTTATCGCATAGCAGTTTTCATAACCTTCAACAAGTAAATGAAGATATTAACAAAAATAAATATATTCATTACACGTAATTTAAAAAGCATAACATTTCTTCAACAAAGTTTTAATAGATATGAATCTTGTTCATTTCTAATTTAACAGTGATGTATACAATCGCCTAATATTACATTCCATAATTTTCGTCGTAAGATTTGCAAGTCATCATAAGTTTTAAACTTTAAAAAGCATCGCATGTGACACTTACAAGAATGCAATAAACAAGAAAGTCAGACTTCATTTATTAAAAAAAATCAAAATAAAACACTTATAAAATAATTTTTGTTTATGAATTAACATTTTGTCATTTCTTGAACCTCTTTTTTTAATTCGTTCACTTCAAATTGCAGCGAAGATAACAGAGACAATTGATTATGATGTTTTCTATTTAAAATGCTTTATATATGGTATTATTTTTTTTTAAACAGTATTCTATGAATAAGTTTTTCACAAGTAAAAGTGTAGTAAAATTGTTTAATACATTAAAAATAACTTTTTTTCCCATTTTGTTTACATCTGTTCCTACCTTCTTTCATTTTTCAAAATAGTTTAGTGTATTTATGATTTATAATTGATAGTTAAAAACCCTGTCCAATGAAAATTACGGAATCGAGGAAGATAAATTTACAGAATTAAAACACACTTATATCTCCGGACACGTATAGTTCATTATATTGCTTTTAAATCGTTGCATGAGTAAGTTTTATGATATCGAGTAGTACAAAAACGTGCCATCTTGTTGTTTGTGTGTATTTATTGATTCACTTGAAAAATTATATTTGAAAAAATATTCTAAATATGAAACTTATAAGAAAGGAATTATTTATTTTGCATTTTGCAATTTGACTTATTTCACTGCTATACCATCCGGTATTCCGTTCTCTCAAATTTTTAAGCAATAAGAATAAATGCTTGATTAGAGTTTTTAGAACCATGATTGTTTTTTCTACAGAGTAATACTACCTAAAATAATCATGCTTCCTCTCAAAAGTTACACTGGTTTCGCTTGTTGTTTTATAAGAAAAAGCCGCGTGATAACTGATATATAAAAGTATGCAAAGACACATCATGTTAATTATTAGAGTCCTGAGGTGTGATATTTTAAAATTAAAATATTTGACTATAGAGAATGATATTGTATACAGAGAACTGAATTGAATGCGATGAAGAGACGATATTTTTGGTAGAAAAGTAACATATTCAGAAAGATTGTATATGATTGTATATGTCTCAACTGTGAATTTGTGATATTGATGTATTAGAGCAAGTTATGAATTAAGAAGTGTGTGTTTGAAAAACACTAAAACAACGTGATTGAAAACGGATTTTATTTAGTATTTTTTGTCTGTTCGTGCATCGTGTAATTTATTTAAATTACCAAATTTGTTAAGCGGAATCCTAATGAATTATCATTGTGTGACATACGTTGTTCATGAGCTATATTAATTTCGTTACTGCTGTTTTGTTGTTGTTTATAAACTCCTTCCGCCATATTGTAGTAATAATGCTGCTCTGCAATTCCACTAATGCATTTAATTAAATTGGCACCACTTCCTCATGATAATATTGCTTCCTATACAATTACGGAACAGATATGCATGAATTTTAAATATATGCAAAATTCAAAATAAATAAATAAATAATAACAGTGAGCTTACTCAAATAATATATTTTCATATTTATTTTTCATGCATTTATTTATTTCATAAAATTCACAAGAAAGTTATTAAATTTTCAGCCATTAAAAATGCGTTTTACGTTGGTTACATTGATTTTTAAAAATGCTATCAATCTTGTTTTTGCATTATTTATGAATAGTCAAAAATCATTTTTTTTAAATATTGTTTTAAACCAAATAAGTTGATCAATTGAAAGTGAAACATAAAGTTTTACATACATAATCAAATAATACAACAAATCACGTAACTGTATTTTCTATTCACGAATACACTTTTAGAAAATATTAAGTCCATCATATATTATAGAACACTAATTAAATGCACACATTTTTTTTTCATAACAGCAGTGAAAACCTGAATTAAAAAATAACTGTACGTCATTTCTGGATTTATTTTTCTTCTGTCAAAGTATCAGTGCAAATGTTTTTAAAATATTATTCAGTAATTATTCTAATTTATTTATCATTTCTGCTTGGTAATAAAAACATAAAGTAAAGCCATTTTAAAATTAACATAGCCAAATAAAAACAAAGAGAGCTGTGAAAGTATCATTTTCCCAGAAGAAAATGTAATATTATAAAATCAATCTACTCTAAACCTCTTACACTGTGAAACCCATACATCAAACAAAAAATAAATGAGTTAAAAAGTTTATGGAGAGCTGACTATCAATTTTGATGGTTTAAGATATTAAAGTCAGACCCTTGTTCATTTTCATAGGGCTGTGGGAACCAGTCCCAGATAGTATACTGTAATGGTGAGACTATTATAGATGAGATTTTAACATTTTCAGATTTTTTATTTTTTCTTGCATCTGTAACCTGTTATATGTTTTGGTTGCTTTGCATATTTTTTTTCTTGTTAGAATAAATAAATAAATATATAAATAAATATAAATCTCCTTTTAAAATCTTCTATCCGTTTACAGGGCAGCATTATTGCTTAAAAATTTAAATATATTCTGTGCAATGTATAGCTGATGTATGATTTTAATGAAAATATACTCTCTCTTTGAGAACATTTCTTCAGTAAAGCAAACCATCACCCAATCATGAAATCAATCATCTAAAATTCACCATTTTATACTATTAAATTTACTTTCAATTCTAAACTAGGAATTTCTAGAATGTGAAATTTGTTAAATCCAATAATTTTTACGAAATTATTATTAATCTTAAAAAATATGTATTCTTATGTTACTTACATTAAAAATTAAACGAAGGTTATTCTCAACACTTAAATCAAACTCCAATCAACGTATGGTTTTCCTTAAACGTTTCAATAGTTGTATTTTCTTGTTTTCTTATAACCTGTACAGAAGGTTCAAAATAAAATGAACTTAGTTTAAGTCTTTGTTCTATTTTTTCGGGTACAAAAGGCAAAAAACACGGATTATGTCACAGAAAGTATAGTTTATCAGTTTTAAGATCCATTTCAATATGCAATAAATTAGCTGAACTTAAAATAATGGTTTTTAAATAATCTAAAATTAAAAAAATACACCATTAATTTTGAAAAGGCACAGAAAAAAACTTAATAAAAGGATGAAATTGGAATGAAAAAATATGTATTTCTCTATCTTTAAGTAACATTAAATATGAATTCCAAAACGCTACACTAACTATATAACTATAAACTATATTCTTTAGTCAACTCTTTTTTTTCTGTTTACAATTGTAATTAATTATAAGTTGTAACCACAACAATATATCTTTTAAGAAATTTTACTTACCTTTTACAGTTCGGAAATGAAAAGTAGAATGCACTGAGACATATGATTTTATTAGTAGGGGAAGGTTTACCCCCTAAAATGATCCTAGCGGGTAAAACGATTCGCATATGGCCGCATTCGTAAACGCCAAACAAGTTGCACTCGTGCAACGAGTTTCTATCTAAGGTGTTCGAAAAGGAAATTGAGTGCATTCAGTTTAAAAACTAGAGCGTTCGTATACAAAACTGAGTGCGATTAGTTTCAAACGAAGTAAACTGAGAGCATACCAAGTTCGTTCCGTTGTTTGGAAGATACACTTGCTGCACGTTGTTGCTGTTTTCAAATGACGTCCGTTATTATGGAAAAGTATGTTGTTGTGAAAAACATTTTACGTTTTCTAAAGCTGCAAATATTATTTTTTCGAGGAGGAAATTCATGCGTACGTTAGAAAATGCTACCAAGGTACATAATTTTTCAAAGGTAATAATTTTCTTCTATTTTTCATATAAGTAACCACAAAAATGCATATTTTAGTGTTGAGATTGAAGTTGATTTAAACCGTTAATAGCGAAATTCGGACTTCTCTTGCTAAATACTTTTGAAAAAATGAAGGTTAAGTTGAAATTTCTAAATTTTGATCTGTGCACTTATGGCCTCTCTTTTTTTAAAAAATCCTGTTGATTTTATATTGAGTATGTACTAAAATCTCTCCTCAGCAAAATTAACGCATTCGCGAATTGTAAACAAATACTTCTCCTAGGCGACGAAACTAAATAAACTGAAGTTGTTCGTAAAGTCAAAAGAAACTGATAACCATTGACAGCACTAAACACACGTATTCCAGTTTTCTTACGAAAACTCGTGCAGCGAGTTTGTCGTTTACGAACGCAGCCTATGTTTTCTTTCATACAGGTAGCGCTATCTACCAGTAACATAAAAAGTAGTTGTGAAAAGTGAAGAAGAAGGGATGGAGGTACACAACCGTCACAGAATTACTCGTCTAAAAAGAATTCCTTGAAAAATTGGGTTTTATAACATCTGTTGTAAGTTAAGCACTAACTTTCCTATTCATTTAGATGTACAGTCTTTAATGTACAGAATTATGATTTGGTTACTCAATAGAGTATAGTTTTAGATGTGAATTGCACTTGCTAAGTTATTATATTTCTCCGGGTCATACAGGAATATGATCTAAAATGATCAGCCATATTAACCGGTAAAATGATCCATTCACTGAAGAAAGACCAATACCCGGTTCTAGGCATCATGGCAGTCCTTCAACCACACTCAATTGCTGACACCAAATTTTTCTCTTTTAGTCCACATAATATTCAATAGTTGAAAAAGAAAATAAAATCATTCACCTCAAGAAAAGGAAAATCGATTGGAAGTAACATTTCAATGAGTAGTTCTTTTTAAGAATCAACGAATCTTGAAAAATAAAGAACAAAAAGAAATGATAAAACTTGGTGCAGCGAAGGGGATGGTAGGCTATTACCTAAAATCTGCCTAAAAATAGGAATTTTTGGTTTAATGTATTAATAATCTTCGATTTTTAATCTAGCTGAGACAAAAACCGCAGGTCTCTAACTTAATTAATAAAAAAAGAATGGGCGTTTAAAAAAAGTAAGTATACCATAAATGGCCATTTAAAAGACCAAATAAATGCATTTTGTGCAAAATAAATATTTTCGCTGTTCTGTGTCTTTAAAATGTCCCTTGAGACAAAATTTTTGAAGAAAGCTTATAAAATTCATTACAGACACTCAAGATACATATAAAAATAAATTTTCTAATCCGTTTTAATTTTGGTGGTCATTAAGACTATAAAAATTCAATATAAGTTTATAAAAACATGAAACTTTTGTGAAAATTCAGTGTTAACGTATAAAAATAGTTCCTAAACTTTAACTTTCCAAGGAATCTCTAAATTAACAAGAAAATTTGTTCGCAATACATTTTTGAATAATAGCAAGATAAAATTGAAGGAAAAAATTAAAAATTGGCATTTTTTAGAAATTCATTTTTATTAATTTAAATTTAAAAAAAGTAATTTCTTTAGTTTTTTTTTAGTATTTAATTTTGTCATACTTCAAAGAATATACATACAAAAATTCATAATTTTTGGTAAAAAAAAATAATAATAACGTCCACCGTCCCCTTAAGAAAATACAATTTTAAAAATGCTAAGTCTAAAATCGAAATAGCCAAAACAAGGAATGAAAGGAGTATGGTATCAATGCAAAGACGCATTCCCATAAAGAAGAGAAGAAAACCAAGTTTTCGAATATAGTGAAACATATTCAGAAGATGAGCACAAGTGTCTTTATCGCGATGAATCATTTTCCACCTTAGCAGCAGTTGAAGATCAGATCCAGTGTCACAAGTGCCTAAGTGGCTTTATTTTAAAAGTGATAAAATAAATTAATGCATAATATTTGATTTTGAGAGTTATTTTATTTCATTATGCATACTTATAATTACTTTTATATATTTTGTTTTGTCGATAAAAGCAATTCAATTATTATTATTAATTGAAAAATTTTTAAATAAAATACCATTTTGCCCTTTAGTGATGGTAAAATGATCCTTTGGACATTTTTCAGGAACTCAATGTGCTTTTTCATTACTCAATGTGCTTTTAAAATATAATTAAAATGTGTTTGCAATGCAAAATATAGTGTAAAACATACTTGTAAAGGTTAAAAATTGTATTTAAACATTTATGTTATTTTATACAAGTTTTCCTTTATAATCATTTTAGGCCATCTTCCGTTAATGCATACGTAACTTCTATTTTTTCATAATTTTGATTCTTTCCTTTTTTGCTATCTGCTTATCATCTACAGCGGAACGTTGAGATGTGTCTTCATAGGTCTATAGCTATTTTAAGTGGTTTTCAGGTCAGAGTCTTCACAGCGTAATACAATAACATCACATAAACCAAACGCACTTATATTTGTTTCCTTGTCTATTGATTACCCATTTTCCTGAAAATTGTTTCGCCAAATCGTATCATAATCGAAACGTATACTATTCTGTTTTTATAACACTGTTTTATCTTAAGATGAATCCGTTCAGTCTCACAGAGGTAAGCACATTGCACTGCCGTACCACCAGAATGGCAGGTTCGTTCTGCAGACTGGCGAGGTTGATACAGATTTTCATGCCTAAGTGTATCATTAAATGAGAACTGAACTTACTGAAGGATCTAAATTCTGTGAACACGCAATAAGCTGACAATTTGCCTGGGAATTTGTTTCCCTAGGTCCTTAGTTGAGACAGGCGAAGAGCCGCTGAATTTAGTTTAGTACCATAATTAACAGAAACTATTTAGAAGAATTTCACAAAACATTTAAAAACCCTAACTTTCTTCATTAAAATAATTTTTTGAAAGTGTCGACGCATGATGTACTCGCCGTCAGTATTGCTGTTTATATTATTTTATAATATTTCTCATCTAATTTTGAAATAGAGGAAATTAATTATTTAATTGAAAATAATGACTGATGATTGAATCAAGGTATTCTAAATATTAAATTTTTCGTTGTAGTTGAGATAGAATTTAATGTCTATTTAGTAGACCTTATAATGGGTGTACTCGGTAAAGCGCAAAATAAGTTACATGAATAGTTACCAAAATAATTTTTTCTATTTTGAATTTTTAAAAAGTAGCTATTAATGCTATGTTCTTTTTTTTCATGAGAAAGACGCCTATCTATATGAATAATTTATTGAAAGTGATTTTTTATGAATTCCTTTAAAGGAGCTACGTTACTTATAAATATTACATTTACATTAAATTTAATTTTGACAATGAGGTACACAAATGTTTGAGTGCTTGTAGGACGACAAACAATCTCTTGTTATTAGCTATTTTTAGGATTCTTGTTATTAGCTCCCGCGACGCGGGAGAGGGGAGAAACCTAATGCAAACGCTTTGCTTTACCTACTCGGTGTGACGTCACAAGTAAGCCCCGCGGCTTTCTTCTCTAGGGGGCGTGCTTTGACGCCATTGCTAACGACCGCGAAACGTGACAGTATTATCGAACTCCATGAACGTGGTTTGTCACTACGCACAATCGACTCTCGTGAGTATCATTTAACATTGCGTCACAAAACGGATTCAGGAAGGTAGGTCTACATGCACATCGAAGAGGAAGTGGTGTGCACAAGTTCATGTCAGAGCACACAGGCCGGCGTATTCGCCAGTCGATTATTCCCATAGAGATGCGAATACAAGGAGATGGCATTAGATATCTTCATCATTGGCCGAAATGAAGTAACTGTGGTATAGCGGATCATTTTGTTGGTTTCTTTTTAAATAACAGTGAAAAATGCACGATTTTACGAATTAAAAAGTAAAGATTCGAAATCATATGTTACAATAGTTCTAAATACAAATTCTGCATCTAAAAGCTTTACAATCATGCCAAATACGTAATTATTCTTGGCGCCAAGTTTGGCGACATTACTTCTTTAACCCTTTATCTATTAGAGGTACATAGAAGTACCGTTAAATTAAAATTGTAAAGAAAAATCTATTCATTGTAACCATTTCTTTGAAAAATCCCTACCAAATACTTCATTTAATCAGCTTACATCACGATCACATGTTTTATTAAATAGCTTTCAGCTCACTTTCTAATCATGTCAAGCCCCCCTCCTCTCCAAAATAGAGCATTAGTGAATATTTAGACTTGTGTTTTATAATTAAAGGATTAGATTTTCTAAAAGTCTGTCAATCAGAGTATTACGTGACTCCTTCAGATTCGTTGGTCCTATACTCTTTTGAAAAAGACTTGTTAACTGTTTATAAAACCAGTCATCTAACATATAGCTTATGCTAATTAATTTTTTCGTAATTTTCTTTTTTATTACATTAATTTATCATTCATTGCCTAACTATAACAAAAGAAAACAAATAGATTCAAGACGATACTCTTGGCAATTCTTAATTCAGTAGATAAAGGGTTAAAATTGGAACTGTCACCAAAGAATAACACAGTGAATTTGTAATGTGGTCAAAGCAATATGGCGGATCGGCTACAGTTTTGGCTTCACTATCAGATAGCTAATGCCGTCTCCTTGTATTCATATCTCTATGATTATTCCACAACTTTTCTCCACGGCACGTGTCATCAAAAGCCGGTTTACTCCAGGAGCAGGTGGATCTGTCTCCACCCAAACCATACCCAGCAGATTGCATGAAGTACAGTTATGTTCAACAGGGGTACCGTTAACCGCTCAGCAAAGGCCTAGATGCCTGGCGTAGTGTCATCGTCATCGTACCTGGGCCATGGAATGGCATCGGGTATTGTTCAAGAATGAAACTCGTTTCTGGCTGAGGAGGAAAGGCGGCCTTCCACGGGTATGGCAGCGACCCGGAGAACGCTACAAACCACCCATTTTGCCTGGCGTCACACCGGTTCTACACCAGGGTGGCATAATGCTAGATCACAAGAAGCCCAGGTAAAATGTGAAACTTTTTTAATTTGGCGAAAAATAAAATGGTCAATGTTCGAGTTTGAGGAGCTGTGATCCTAATGCTTGAGCAATTTATCGTCTGCTACTTTGATTATGAATACACCTGAATAAGTTTTTGAGAAAATTTCACTCAGTTCGAATTGTGCATTTTTCTGCTCAGCTTTTTCCCATTTATTTCTAATGTATTACATCCAGAAAAAGGATGTTAGAAATATCAATTTTAATTTTGTTTAATCACACCTATGAATAATGATCTACTTTTAAACTTAATGAAATAAGAAAAGAAACCCTAATAGCACAACAGTCCCCTGTGACTAAAAGGCGACCACACAATACTGTCACAATACAAATACAAACAGTCGCCGCGACTCCGCAGCAAAGTCACGCCAGAGTCGCTATGTCCTCTCGCTGTGTAGTCGCATTGTTACCTTTCAGAGAAGTCACGATGGGACAGTTTTGCAACAGCGAAAAAACTCGCTGAAAAAGAGTTACCGAAAATATACACCAGATGGCAGCACTAAACTCTCAGGCAAGCTGAGGTCCAGAATCGAACCGTGGAACTAACGGTTAGTAGCCCCGCATCTTACCACAACGCTGTGATTACCTTGCTCGAGATCCTTTAAAAGTAAACTGATTGCTGCAAAAGCTAGTTCTGACGGCTTCTTTTGGAAATTTAAAATTTTTCTGCGAGTATTTTATTAATAAGTTTCATATATAAATATATATATTTATTTTATAAATAAATTTTATATTCTGTGAGTATTTTATAAATAATATAAACAATATCATAATTAATAAATATAAATTAAAAATCTTGGAAATCTTTCTTTTTCCACATAAATTATTTTCAGGAGATAATGTGATGTTTTATTTAAGTATTCATCCGGAAAAACTAATGATTTATTGAAATTTTTTTATTCGGTTATGAGAAATAAATTTGTAATGTGCGACATGTGATGTTTGATATATATTAAGGTATGGGGGATAAGATTTATGTTTTTGCTATATTTTGCCTAGAAGGGATTTCATATAAAAATAAGTAAAATTAATTGGAAAAACATGCATTAGATAAAATAAATAAAGTATTTTTGACTTAGACCGAAAGTTTTACCTCAAATTTTTTGTAGTGGAACTTTCAAACATACCAGAGACGTATTTGAAAGGGGGGGGGATCTGAAAATTTAAAGCAATTATTAAAAAACAGCAATTTTGAGACATTTGTATTTACTCTAGTAACAATAAGGTTGAAAATACCGGATAGTCCCCCCCCATCCGAAATTTAAACCTTACATTACGCTAACGAAACATATATGCCATGGGGATATGAAATAAATTGTTAATTTTACTCACAGATACTTAGTTTTCACCATTGTGATGATAACTCTCAACTCTAATATTTTTAAGAATAATATTTTTTTGTACATAATATTGTCTTGTTTAAACTAAATAATTTAAGAATTAATAAATTAAACTAAATTCCATTACTACATAACTGCGAGGTATTAAAGAATTACTACTTTCGGATTTATTTATTAAATGTTTCACGAAAGAAATTGCCACAAAATATTAGAAAAAATGAGTGAAAAACGGCTGTGTGACGTCATTTTGAAGTACAAAAAAATCAGTAGTCACCAAATAGTCACACAGTCACTTCACAGTGGAGTCACTGAGCGACCAATCACATACTAGTCACATGGTGACTTCACAGTAGAGTCACTGAGCAACCGATCACATACTAGTCACATGGTGACTTCACAGTGGAGTCACTTAGCGACCGATCACATACTAGTCACATGGTGACTTCACGCCGATGTCACCTGGTGACTGGTCACAAATAAACTTCACACTGACTACACAGTAGAGTCACATCAATCACAAGTCACAATGTGAGTAGTATGTGATAGTCCTGTGACAATTGGGAGCCTCTGTGACATCACAGCGACTCTTTTGTGACCATCTGTGCTATTAGGGAAAATAGGGATCACCCATGGAATATAATGCACTTTTAATATGTAGCACTTTAGTGCGTATTTCAAATCTGAAAGTGTTTCAGAATTTCTTACTTTTTTTTAATTTCCGTTTTTTGATAAACACCAATATATCCAGAAGCTCTACAGAATTAATATAGGATGAAAATGATTTGTACCTTTTTGTAGCTTTTCATCATTTAACTATCTTAATTTTATAACCCGGGGCAACCAGACACACTAAGCATCGCATCTGGCCGTCGGCTTCGAAGGGGCATGTTTTTTACATTAGAAGGGGGCGCCACTTAAACTAGGGCAGCATCTTAATTTTAAATTCCATTCAGAATCCGAGAGATTTCAGTGCCAAGGAAGCCGGTGAGGAACAGGATTTTCTCCGAAAAAGATTTATTAAAATCGCGAACCAACTGGTCGTCGTCGGCGGCTAGTATCTATAAAAATAAAACAAAGTTTTAGTGTCAGTGTAGTTGTCAGTGTCTCGCGTAGCTCCCAGACGGGTGATCGTAGACCTTTCAAAATTTGTATGGAAAGTCTCCAGGACGGGTCCCGACATACCTTGAAGCGATTTTTTCGAACTATTATAAAAAACGTGTCGCAAACGGCTATTTTTTTCTGCCCGCTATTTCGTAATTGTAACCCCCTGCTGTGGAAAGAGTGAGGATTAGGCATACCTAGGTTGCCATACTTGGCAAGTTTATTAAATGATTCAGACTCGAAGTAAAAAAATAAAATAATAACAACGATTTTTTTTGTTTAGATTATTTGTAAGGTTATTTTTTAATTAAAATATCGTGTGCATGTGAAATCAGGGCAGGAATGAAATTCTTTATACTCAAAAGAAAATTAGGACTTGGAAATTTTCCGAGACTAAAATGTGCAACTTTTTAATTTGGCGAAAAAAAAATGGTTGATATGTGATTTTGAGAAGATGATTCTAGCGCTTGGCGCAATTTAATGAGAGCGTATTTTTAATTTAATAAAAATTTGCAAGAAACCGCCTGTACCACGTGACTGACGCTCTATCATCGTTAAATGATGCTAAAATATTTTTTTAATCGTCATTTTATCGTCTGCTTTTGGTTTGGTTTGGTTTGTGGGATTACGGCCGATTAGCTACGCGTGGGCTCTAGGCCGATGGGTGGGGTGCCCTCCGTGGGGGTCTTTCTAAGGGGTCCTAACCCGTATTTACGCTAAGTTTCGGTGAAAACCACGGAAAACTCCGAACGGTTAGGTCGACGGGCGCGCGATGGGACCCGAACTCGAGACCTTCACACTTCGCCCGTCTACCATTTCCAGTGGCATAACCACTGTGCCATGGTGAGGCGTCTGCTTTTGGATTATGAATACACTTGAATAAGTTTTTGAAACTTTCATTCGGTTCGAACAGTGCATTTTTCTCGCAGCGTTTTCCCATCTATTTCTAATGTTTTACATTCATAAAAAGGATGTTAGAAATATCAATTTTAATTTTGTTTAATCACACTCATGTATAATGATATACTTTCCAACTTAATGGAATGAGGGAAGAAAATAGGGAAGACCCATGGATTATAAAATGTTTTTTTTAACGGTAGCAGGGGGGCTACCGTTACCCTATGGACGCTCCTGCTTGTAACCATCTTAATTTTAAATTCCATTCAGAATATGAGAGATTTCAGTGCCAAAGAAGCCAGTGAGAAACAGGCTTCTCTCCGAACAAGATTTATTAAGATGGCGAACCAACTGGTCGCCGGACGCGGCTAGTAAATAATAAATTTTAAAAATGCTGGACAACACATCTTTTATATGACTCTCAGCTGCACATACATAACAGGTATTTACCACTAACGGAGGCACCAACCGCGGGTACTGTCGGAGAAATAAGCAAGGCTTTGACTGTTTTAGCCTCCTACATAATACAAACCCTTAAATTTTAATTCATGTTCGAGATTATTATTATGAAACTATAAAAAAAAAAAAAAATTAAAAACTGATTTTTTTCCCTTGTGCATCAAATAACTTTAGTGCTAAATAAACACTGGTGTTCAAAATTACGGTTACAAAGTTGACGATTATCTGGGAAAAGACTGCATTCGCAGTATGGTATGGCTAGCAAGGTCCCCAGGCCTCATTCCAATAGAGCACATATGGAATGCTCTAGGAAAGGCCACTGGATGACGACAACCCTGATTCAAATTCTGTCAGGTATCAAAATCGGTTCTTCTGGAAGAATGGGAATTACTACTACAATAGTTGGTTTATAGCCTCATTAGCAACACGAGACCTCAATGTGAATCTAATTAGCTGCACCAGTTGGCAACACCTCTATTAGAATAAGAAATATTATTGTCCATATTATCGATAAATCCGATTTCTGCAAATGCGGCTTTTATTTGCATATCAGCCTAAAATAAATTTGAGCAAATATTTTTGTTACTTATTACTACCTTGCAACATGAGGTATTAATATGCCAAATTGCCATGCACTAAACTGATTTTTTTTTATTTTCGTAACCTTAATTTTTGACTCCAGTGAAAATGTAGTTATATGAAGTATGTTCATTATGATTGGGACAAAATTTAAAGGCAGGTAATGCACATGAATGCGGAATAGAAATCACACAGCAATGCGAGGTCCAAAACTCCGTTTTCACTTACCTACCATTTTGGGAAAAATGATAGTGTTTGTCTGATTTCTTAAGCAAGTTTAATAAACAATGGTCTCGCGTCTAAAAACTTCACCTAAGATATGAAATATAAATTTTAAATTATGAATTTTAGTCTCATCTTTTATGTAAAAGATACATTATTTTTTGTCGAACCATGGTCGGAAAAGTCACTATTATTTCAACACTTATCCAAAGTGATTATTAAGTACTACATGAAGTCCACATTTCCGACCTCACATTGATATATGATTCTGAATCCCTATTATGTGGCTATTTCCTTTTAAAATTTGTCCCAACACCCTGTATACCCAATGCCCCGTAAAATTTTTCATGCTTGTAATATTTACACTTACCTGTAAAATTTGGCCCAATGTCCTGTATTCTCCAAAGTTACGACATTTCCGACTCTCCGTTGCTATATGAGTCTGAATCCTTATTATGTGCCCTTAAAATATGCCCCAATACTTTATATGCGTATGTGCAGTGAATGTGTGCATACGGTTACAGAGCAACTTGTCTCGCCTGTTAAATTTACACTTTCCTGTAAAATTTGGCCCAATATCCTGCATCCTCCAAAGTGATTATTAACTGCTACATGAAGACGACATTTCCGACTCCACTTTGCTGTAAGAGTCTGAATCCTTTTTATGTGCCCTACCTCACCTTAAAATATGTTCCAATACTTTGTATGCATATGCACAGTGAATGTGTACATATGCAGAGAGGGTAATTCGTCACGCTTCTAAAATTTACAATTATCAGTAAAATTTGGCCCAATATCCTGTATTCTCCAAAGTGATTATTAGCATCTACATGAAGACGACATTTCCGATTCCACGTTGCTGTATGAGTCTGACTCCTAAATCTTACAAAACAAAATATTAAAAAAATAATGCTACTTTAACCTCATTCTAAGCGGGCTGCACAAACTGCATTAAATGTTCTTTCTTTAGTTTTCTAATACCCAGCGCTGCGAAAAACAACATGAACTATTTTAAGCACACGCCTTAAATAAAATATAAAGAACAGAATGATATATTGAAATAAAATATTTTACCTATATCGTTGACGTAAGAAAACGGGTCCCCAGACATCCGAGATTACAGTAGTAACAATGTCTTTTAAATTTGTATTGAAATATTGATTCTCAATAAATCTCGCGATCTATCTTAAGGTTTAGAAGGGAAATCCATATTTTATTTATCCAGGAACGCTAGTCTATGGAGTTTTGCTTTCTCTTTTGTTTCACGTAAGCCTGTTGTGTTCTTTTTCTTTTTATATATATATTCCCTTTCGGAAATCGGAATACTTCTGTATACCTATGGACGAGAAGAAAAAAAAAAGAAAAACAGCATATAAGAAGTAGAATTTCAATCGCATTTCATTCTAATCTATAGGCAATTTTCCTTCCGTCTTTTCACGAAATACATTGTTAGGACAAAACCTCTTTCCACAAATTGGAAGTTTTGTTTACCCCGTCTCCAAGTGTATATATGCGCGGGGCGGACAGTCAAAGGGAAATGGGAACACGTTTTTGGAAAGTTTGTTATTCTCGGTAGAAAAAAGGAAAACGTTCTTTTATGCTGAATAAATCGGGGGTGAATGTAAATAAAGTGGAACGGCGGTTATTTTTTGGAAAGGATGGAGATGGCGGGTGGAGGGGGAGAGGTCTTTTAAGAAAACGAAATGTCATTTGTAAAGCACGTGGTTGTCTATGGAAGTGGCTGAAACGATTCAATTTTCCCGGAGATTTTGACAGCACATTTTTGTTACAAGTCATGCCGGAAAAAAACTCGTTGTTTTCACATCTTAGGAGAGTTTCTACAGATGACTCTAATAATTTCTTCCATCGAGTATTAAATTTTTAGAGACATAAAACCCTAATTGCAAATCATTCTGTAGATTCAATAATGCATGCTGTGAGGAATAAATTCTGATTAACGAACATTTGATATAAAAATAAAATTAAAAATATCAATTAATATAGTGAAAAATTAGCATATAGAACGAGTTCATTATTCAGAGTCTTCTTGAAGTCCAAACAGTTATTCGCGTGACAGGGTTACTATAGAATACTGCCTTCAAGAATGGCCTACCTGTTTCATTTAAAGCCTGTTACAGTTCCTCAAGTGTCCAACTGACAAGCTTGCGAGAATTTCGTACTGACTAAATGACAGGTGGCCAAACTTTTGCAAATCACGGCCATTTTTTTTTTACTGACGAGTTCAGATGCGCCGTATTCCTTTAGCGCCTTTACGTTCACGGGTAGAATTGGAAAATATAAATACGTGAAGGCTTTAGTTTACGAGAGAAATGTTTTTAAATGTTCCACTTGCGTGATTTTTTTTCCAAAAGAAAGGAATTAGAATTCGGAGTACCGTTTCTTTCCGGTGTTTTTCTTCACAGGCAATTTAAAGCATTTTTTTCATATAAATGCGAAACATATAAAATGTTCCGCAATTAAATGATCGGACAGTGCTTCAAAACTTTTCATTGATCAACAATAACATTAGAAGGTTTAATATCTTCAATTCAGTCTCCTTACAGATCTCTACAACGCTTCATACGAACTTTCCACTATTTAAAGCTGATCTGGTAGTTCATTTCTGTTAGCTTGTAGAGAAATTCCGGCGCTTTTGCTGTCACCTGTTCCACGCTGTCAGATCTTGTCCCCTGAAACTTGGTAAACATTGACACGGATCCACTGTTTTTAGACTGAGTGATTACTTGTGATGAATCATGGTAATTTTTAAAATTATGATCCAAATTTTCATGATCCAAATTATGATTTTTTTTTTTTTTTTTTTTGACAAGCATTTAATTCGCTGGGTCCCCATTACTACACTTATGTTCTTATTGCCGTTTATATACGATTGAGAAAACGAAGATCCGATTTGTGAAAGAGAACATCCTGGACGCTTCATCAAGACAATGAACCAGCCCTTTCCACTCTTCTGTAGACGTTCTTTGCTAAATACTGATTCACCACCAAACTGGCCGGATCCGTCCCCCATCCTTTTTTACCCTCCAAGGTCAAACCCAAGTTTAATAAGACGAGATTTTACAGCGTGGAAGAGGTGAAAGCAAAAGCGACGATGTTTCTCGACAAGCTAACAGAAATTAACTACCATATGTTTTGAACTGTCGAAAATTTGTATGAAGCGCTGTGGGGATCGGCAAGGAGACTCCATTGAAGATAATAAACCTTCTAATGTCTTTGTTGATTAACAAAAATTTTTGTAGCACCCGCCCGGTCATCTAATTGTCACACCTCGTATATATGTTATATCTTATAAATAAAAATGAAATTCTGTTTGTTTGTTTGTTTGTTTGTTTGTGGATTTGATTCGTATACAAATCCACAAAAATGGACCTATCGGCCTGAAATTTAGTACAGATATGTAAAATAATATAGAATAAATCACAGTCCACTTTAAAACTTTGAAAGTCCACCCGTTCCCGGAATTTAAGAGATTTTTTATGCTCTTCACGCAAAAATCTTTCCGTAATTGTAACCCCTGTAGTGAAAAAAGTGTGAAATAAGGATCATGGTTGCCATGTGTGGCGATTTTGCCGAATAAAATGTCGTTCGTATACAAATCCACAAAAATGAACCTATCGGCCTGAAATTTAGCACAGATATGTAAAATAATATAGAATAAATCGTAGTCCACTTTAAAACTTTGAAAGTCCACCCGTTCCCGGAATTTAAGAGATTTTTTATGCTATTCACGCAAAAAGCCTTCCGTAATTGTAACCCCTGTAGTGAAAAAAGTGTGAAATAAGGATCGTGGTTGCCATGTGTGGCGATTTTGCCGAATAAGATGTTTTAAATTCTCAAAGTAAAAATAAAAGAATAATAATGATTTTTTTTTGTTAGTTTATATTTGTAAGATTATTAATTTTTTATTATAATATCGTGTGCATGGGAAATCGGAGCAGGAATGAAATGTTTTATACGCAAAACAATAAGAATTGAAGATTTCCGAGGCTAATGTGTAAAATTTTTTAGTTTGGCGAAAAAATAAAGTGGCTGAAATATCGATTTTGAGTAAGTGAGTTCTAGCGGTTTGCACAGTTTTCGGCTTGGCGCAATTTATTGAGAGCTTAAGGAAATAGATTTTTGAAAACAAGTGCAAAGGTTTTATTAGAATACAGCGTTAAATTTTAATGATTCGTGAAGAAATAATGCAGTTATTAAGGGATTTCAATTGATCTATCTCCAGAATTCTCGCCAAATGAGTACATTGATTTAAGTTGGGGGAATTCCGCCAAATTTCAGAAAATTGAAATCTTCTCATTTAGTACATCGGAGTAATGATGAATAAAACACGTTATAGTTGATAATTTTAAAAAATTCGGCTGTATTAAGGGATTCAACTTTTCAAATAAAGGCTTGCTTTACTTTTTCGCGGTCGAACCATTTCTCATATATTATTGCTGCTAAGTCAATGCTTCGAATGATTTCCTGAAAAAACGCTTGCAAAATGGCGTATGTTGGCACTTTGGCGAGGCTTAGATTTGAAACTGGATTTTATTTGAGACTGGGATATATAATGACACTGGTTATAGATAAAAATGAATGTTGGTATGAGTGTATGAGGTTGAAAAACTCCAGCACCGTTGAGCACCGTTGCACCATGAAATTTGGCTCACCTAAGTCTTTTATCATGGAGAAGCTTTTTATGCTATCCGTTTTCCTCTAACTTGCCACCAGGTGGCGCAGCAGAACGTCTAATTCTATTCCGTTTAGCCGTTTGCTATGCGAATATCGTCCAACCGATTTCGATGAAATTTGGTACACGCGAATATTAGAACACGGAGAATATTTTTCACTATCCATTTTGCTGTAACTTGCCGCTAAATGGCGCTGAAAAGCATCAACTTCTATACCGTTCGACCGAGCGGCATAAAAATTTTTATCCTTACACATTTGAGCACGAAGAATATATTCTAACTGCGTTCCTTTTGATGTTACTCACCACTAGATGACACTGCAATGCATTATTATTTTATCTCGCCACTAGATGACGCTCCAGCAGGCCAAATTCTTGACCATTCAAACGGTCGCTATGAAAATCAGTTTACATAGCTATTTGAACAATGAGAATATTTTGGCGTTATCCATTTTGCTATAACTCGCCACTTGACGGCGCTGTAGCAAATCATTACTTTATTGAACCACTAGATGGCCCTGCAGTGTATCACTTCTTGACTGTGCAAATGATCGCTATGAAAATAGGTATACATAGATATTTAAACACGGGGAAGAGTTTGGCGCTTTCCATTTTCCTATAACTTGCCACTAGATGTCGCGTCAACACATGAACTTCAGGACTGTCCAGCCGATAGTCATGAAAATTCGTATACATCGATATCTGAATGCGAAAAATATTTTCGCCGTATCCGTTTTGCTAAAACTCGCCACTAGATTGCGCTACGCCGCATGGCCTTCTGCACCGTACAAACGATTGCCTTGCAATTCGGTATGCATGATTATTGGACACAATATAACGCGATATCCACTTTGCTATATCTGTTTATTACAATGAATAGTAATCACCACAAATCGTAATATCAAAAAGTCCATTCATTCCCGTGCGAAGAACGGGTACTTCAGCTAGTATATATATATACTGCAAAAGTACCATTTTGTCTCATTTTTAATCCAATTTAGCTGAAAATGCTGCTCTGTTTGATTCTACTTTTGGAATCGAAAGACTGTTAGCAGAATAAAAAATACCTTAAGAGTTTTTTCTGACCATAAGAAACGTATATTTCTAAAAAAATAAATATAAAGAGAAGCTTCATGAATCGTTATATGATAAATCGACGATTCTGATAAAGCATCACAATAAATCTATTTTCAAATATAAAAGTTATGATTATCACAAAGACTCTGCTTATTTCATTGCACGGTAAATATTTTCTTCATATTTTTAGAAAAATTTCAACAGTTGTACAATATGCATACTTTTCATGAAGACAAATTAGAAGAAAATGTCGTACATAAAATGAATAGATAATATTTATCATATATTTAAAATATTCGGAAACCTTATTTATTTCTTTCCCAGTTTTTCTATTAAAAATTTTAGCGTGTGCATTTGTGCTATGGTAAGCCTAAACGAGGGACATCTGCCTACAGGGCAGGGAGGCTCGAGCGGAGGACTTTTTAAGAGGTTCTAACATGTATTCACATAATATTTGAAGAAACCCACCCAAAACTCCGGACCGTTAGATCAACAGCCTCACGTAGGACCAAACGCGGGACCTTCACATTTCGACCATCTACCATTTTCAGTGTCTTATCCACTCGGCGATTTTGGGACCAGTAAGTAAATTTTTATCATTACCACTATTTTTTTTTCTCATTTTCAAAATTCAAAAATGTTATTTGGTTGAATAATCTGTTCTTAGTGCATATATTTTAAGCTTATGCAACTTCGTTTACGACAGAGTTCGGACTTTCTTTGAAATGTGAAGAAAGTTTTTTTTTTTTTTTCTTTCACACAACAACCTTGAAATATCGTTGTAGCCCTGCTGGACAAAAGTTTCCAGCTTTGGAGTTTGAATTTAATGATCCGTGTTTGAATTCAGGCATTGGATGAAAACTTTCATGTATATGCAACAGACATATAACAAAAACGCAGAGCCAGACTTATCCCCATTTTCAATGATGCTCTAAATGTAGATGTAAAGTAAATCTCCACTCTCTGGTGAACTAGGAGCCTAGCGTCAATAACGTAAATGAGGCCCCCTAAGTTCAACTATTTTAAAACTATTAAAGTACATTCAATGCCTAAGTTAACCAACCCATTGTAAAAGCACCACGTTGCTTTAGAAAAAATACTAAAATGCAAACAAATAAGCAATTGCATACTGTTGAATTACTTAAAAAGGAATTACCGGACTGCATTTTTTACTAAGATACCGAGTATTGATATCAGAGAGATTTTTAGGGCATCGTTTCCAAACTGAAGAAATACGTAGGTTTTTCTTTCCCCGTGATCATTTTTTCCTAATAAAATTAGACACACTTTTTTCACATACGTTAACTTTCTAATAAATGGGTAGTTAACAACAAATTCTAATACTTAAAATAATATTCCCAAGTTCTTTAAATGGTTATTTACATATGAAGAAAGAACATTTAACAAGTTTAAGTCATCTAATTTTGTGTAGAGGATTTACGTTTGTCATTACAAAGCACTTACAGCTACTATGTTCAACTAAAGTGCGAAGAAGTGCGAAATTTTAAGTAAGAACTTACAGATAAATATTTGAGTTACCAGGGCGTTTTTTCGCTACGTTTCTTCCCACGTTAAAGTTAATACTATCCACTATTCGGAGTACTTTGACCAATCAGATTTCAGAATATATTCGTGCACATGCGCTGTATTGTCCGATGGCATTTAACGTTAGCGTTACCGTGAGAAGAAACGTAAAGCAAAAACTCTGTAATATCATTACAATTGTTAGATATCTCAAAAGTTCAAAGTCCAGATTTGCTCACAGAATATATAGATTCCTGTGAACATATGTTGCATATAAAAACGAATAAAACAATTTCATAAAAAAGACAGCGCCTTGCTAATATAAAATGCCATTTCATTCAGAAACGTCATTCTTCAGCGTCATATCCCATTTAAGAAATGTTTAAAACTTCCGCAATTTTTTAGAATGGATCGGTTGCATTTATAAATTCTTCCACACATTACTCAGTTTTAGCATTATTCGAAAATAAAGCTGCCGAAAGAATTATCTGCTCGTATGGGGAAATTAATATTTAGAGTATTCCACAAAGTACCATAACTCAAATTATGAACTACAAAATTTTATTTTTAAAGCATAGAAAACTTCCTTGCTCAAGGAATAGAGTGAGTTTGTATTTTTTGTGAAATCCATAAAGCTGTAAACAACTGGTTTCATTTCAGTGTGTATTTTCGGAGTATAAACCAATGATTTAGCTGAATGGTAGACGTTTCCGAATATATCAGAATATTTTGAACAAAATCATAGTATTTTAATAATTAATTTGAATTATTAAAATACTATGCCTTAAATTTCTATTCCAATAAACAGATTTGTGAAAACAAACTGTTAAATATGAATATTTGAGATAAACATAAGATTAATTCAAGCGGTGGCGCTTGATGATTAGACCTTTATTAATCTAGTTTCTTTTATAACTCCACTTGTTTTTCGGGATCTTGCAGTTAAACTTAGGCCCACGAGATCTCACTTGGTAAATAATTCCAAATTTTTTAGCTCTTATATCTCTATTTTCTATTTCTACATAGGTTTGTGTACAACATTTAAGGCCTATGTCTATTATTACTCCGTTTTCTTTTTAGCACTACTGTCTTATTTCGCTCAATCCCAGATTTTTGTCTACGCATTTTTTGCCTACACATCTTTGTCTCCCCATTTTTGTCTACGCTTTGTCTCCCCAGTTTTGCCACGTTACTTGGCAAACCCATGTAACGTGGAAGGAGGGTGCGCTAATAATATGTTGAAAGTCGCACAAGGTTTGCAATTTTCGATAATGGATTGCTTAGTTTGGTGCCAAAACGCGAGAATTTATAGTAAAAGGGTAGTATTGTTAGAAAACGCGTGGCGAAGATTGTAAAATAGTTTTAGTAGGTGATTTTAATATAGATTTCAATTCCGAAGAAGGGTTTTACGGAACAGAGAAGACAAATACGGTACAGTCATAGATATGATACACTTTCCAAATGGTATTTATAAAGGCGAAGTATAGTTTGACCATGCCTGGCGAAAATTGTTACACAGTTTTTCTAGGCGATTACCATAGATTTCAATTCCAAAGAAGTGTTTTGTGAAACAAGGAAGGAAAAACGGCACTCTCATGTATTATGATGCCCATTCCAAACAGTATTTAAAATGGAAGAGGATAGTCGGAACATGCTTGGCGAAGGCTGTAAAACAGTTTTAGTAGGTGATTTTAAGATATATTTCGGTTCCAAAGATGCGTTTTATTTAACAAGAAAGGCGAGCACAGCATGGATTATGATGCCTGTTCCAAACAGTACTTAACAGTAAGTATATAGGCGAAGTATATAGTTAATGCTTTGCGAAAATTGTAAAACAGTTTTAGCAGGCAATTTTAATATAGATTTCGTTTCCAAAGATGTGTTTTATGGAACAAGAAAGATCTCATTCCTATTCCCCTATTCTCATTCCCACTCTCGCCAACCTAAAAAATCTCAGAAATTTGGCGAGCTTTGCAGTCATGGGTCTCTAGGATTTATGCTCCAGTTTAAACACTCCCAAAAGAACCAGATGAAAACTAAAGTGAGCAAATTAGCGATAAACGCACCAGTTAAGGAATTTGAAGACAATTAATTATTAAAACTTCATTAATTGGCAACCCAAAATAAATAAATAAGTAGTGGAATGCTGTACTTACATATTATTCCAAATCCCCATTTTAAATCTAAATTACAGTTGCCATATAAATACAAAATATCGTCTACATATATTTAATTATCAACACCTTGATAACTGTATAGGTTTAATTATCGCCATATTGGCGAGAGTCCGGGCATTAAAGTAGGAATCAACCCAAGAAAGACAAACACGGTGCACTCATGGATTATGATGCACATTCGAAAGAATATTTAAAACGGTGAAGTATAGTTCGAATATACTTGGCGAAGATTGTAAAATAGTTTTAGTGCATGATTTTAAGATAGATTTCCCTTCCAAAGATGGTTTTTATGCAAAAAGGAAGAAAAAAGGGATGACGCGTAAATTATGATACACTTTTAATATAATAGCACTTTAGTCCCAGACAGCACAGCAAACTTGCATCAAACTTGCAGCAAGCTTGATTTATCAAGTCAATAAGCTTGAAAATTCCAATCGTGTAAGCTTGATGCAAGCTTGAATCAAGTGTTCTAGTTTACACTTGCCCAGCTTGCATTAAGCTTGACATTTTAAGCTTAATTTCAAGCTTAAAAAATTAAAAAAAAACATTAAATACACGGGGCATCCGCTGGCTAACGCGCCCCACATAATTTATTTTTCCACGCATTTTCCCCCTCTACGCTGAAATTTCAATTTAATTTAATCTGTTTCCACCGAGTGTTCGTCGCTGGGATAGAACCCGGGCCCTTTGGCTTCGCAGTCGAGCGCGCTATCCATTCCGCCACCGTAGCCTTGTGCAGTTATGACTAAAGTTTGAAGTGACTTACCACGCTGTTTTCTCGCCAAATTGATAAGTGGGCGATGTGTTATTTGTTTCTTTTATTTTTCCATGGGATGCATCAGAATTAAAATAATGCATCAAAATAAATTTTAAAAAAATCAAAATTTAAATTTAAAAAACACGTTTTAAAACTTTCAGTACCGCAACACTCATGAAGCTATACTGCTGTCCAAAATCGGGACAAACGACTGATTTTGAAATCAATTTCGTAGTATAATTGTATTTTATTTTGAAGAATTTCCATATTTGGAAATATAGAATGGGTTTACTTAACACAAATTTTGTGTTAAGTAATCTGAAATGAAAGAAACAGATAGTTAAACGTTACTTCGAAATGCTATATCACAGTTGCTAACATGTATGGAATACAAACACTTTAGTCATTTTTGTAAATATTTCTTAAAATAACAAATAATTGAAAAATTTTGCTATTTTTGAACGCTAAAAATTCTCTTTACAAATGTGGTTATTTTCCTACATATTGGTATGATGTAATTGATATAGAGCATTTCGAAGAATTAAAAATAAGTTAAAATTAATTTATACAAATGTAAATTTGAATTATTTTCATTGTTCATACTTTATAATTAAAAAATTATTTAACTTCTGTTTTTTTTTTATCCTTTGTAATTTTATTTTAAAATTACAAAAGTGTAAGATGTAAGATTTTTGGGCCCTAAAATCTGTAGGCCCTGGGCAGTTGCCTCGTTTGCCCTGGTAATATAAAACAAAACACATCTTTTGCGAACTTTCAGCAAATATTAGGACGCTAGACAATTAATGTCCATTCTCTTTCACAGATGGCGCCATCAACGCTCCTTTAAAAAGGAAAAATCACGCGAGTATCAATTTTCAAGCTTAAATCAAGCTGTATTTAAACTTGACAATTCAACTTGACTCCTGCAAGCTTGCTGCCAGCTTAGAATGAGTTGAACTGTCAAGCTTGCATTAATGCGTCAAATTCAAAGAAATGTCAAACTTGATTTAAGCTTATGTGCTGTCTGGGGTGCGTATTCAAAATCTTTTTGTTTAATGCTCTTTTCTTTTTTGTGCATACTCTCGCATGATGGATTAATGGGATATCCATATTACGAAGCTTGACTGTGAAAGACCGAATATTTGATTATATTTTAGTTTAGTCGGACTACCGCCGGTGTACACTCTACAAGCATGCTCCGGCGGAAGTCGAAAATGAAGCCAAAGTCAACAGAAAAGTAAAAACGGAGAAAAAAATATGTTCATTCTGTTAGGGGAGATTAAATCCTTATTCATCCAATGGTTGGAAGTGGTTATAGAAGAAAAGTCCTCTACGATATGAATGAAAAGTTCTTCATTGGCTAAACGTAAAACAAAAATTTTAATGCTTAGCATTTATCTATTTGCATCTTCTATCACTATTAAGAAGGTAAATAATATCTAGCATCCTTTCTTCTTCCGGAGCTAGAATTTAAAGCTACACGTCTAAAAAAAAAAACAAAATATAATCCCTAGCTACCCTTGAAATCAACGTTTGAATTCTCTGCGGTTAGTCCGCAGGTTATTACACCATTGGTGCATGGTGATTGTCGACATTTGCCGGTGTAAGTGATAAATAATCACTCACTCAAAAACTGAAAAAAGGCTGGCGATTTCATGACTGCAATCACAGTTTTTAAGATTATAGTGTGTATTTGGAATATATTTAAAATTTATTGAATTTTTATTTAAGAAATAATCAAAATATTATGTTTAAATTGGGCATTTTAGCGAAAGATAGACCAACGAGTAGTTTAAATTTTTTATACCTCGAATTTGTAAAGAAAAACATCTTTATTATGAGTAAACAATACACTTAGCTAGTCTGTTATTTGTTTGCTTTGTTTTGTTTCACCTACAGTAACTTATAAACAAGATCCTCGCAGTTATGTTATTTTATCGTGAACTTTAATATATTCTTATTGACTGAATGGATAAAGAATGATAAAATGTTCCAGTCAGATATTTCATATTGGTTCAAAATTTAGACATACAAGAATTTGTCAATTAAAATATTTCTATAATTAATTTATCGGATTATTTAAAAAAAATCACCAAAGCAATATTCATGGCATGCAAATTATTACTTTCCGAACATGCACCATGTAAGGCAAGTATTGTAATCATGAAAACATTCGACTTAGAGAACACTGTTCGACTTTCACATGAAAAATTTTTGATGTATTTACACGTTTTGAGGTCTTCTGCATTTATTTATGATACTTTTACGGGATGTATGTATGTATGTATGTAGGTATGCGTGTGTGTGTGAGTGATCACGATAGCTCCTAAACGGTGCATTCAATTCAGCTTACATTTGGTATATGTTATAAACCACCGTCACAAGACCAGTATTGATTTTGTGTGTATATTACTAATGGCTTTTTTAGAGGACTACGAAAAAGATTTCTTTTAACGCTATGACAAATGGACGGAAATTCTTGAATGTATGCTAGCGTCTAAGCGGTGCATTTGATTGAGCTCAAATTTCATATTTATGTTATTAACTACCGCTGCAAGACCGGTATTGATTTTGGTATGTATAGAGTTTATAGTTTCTTTACAGGGCTACGAAAGATTTCTTTTACATTATGGTTAATTGGGCGGGCATTCTTGAAAGTGCGCTAGCGTTTAAACGGGATATTCGATTGAGCACAAACTGCGCATGTATATTATAGGTCACGGCCTCATGAATTGCACAGATTTTGTTGCGCGTAGAAATGATAGTTTGTTCAAGGGATTTTTAAAAAAGTTCTTATTTATTACGGGCTATGGATGCAAAAGATTTAAAATGAGCTAGTGTCTAAATGGTAAATTCGAATAAGTTCAAATTGGGTATGTATATTACAGATCGCCGTCACACGACATGTATATAGACTTTGTTGTGTATAGGACTTATAGCTTTTTGACAGGGCGGTAAATGAGTGTTCTTTCACATTAGCCTATGGACGGAAATTTTTGAAAGTGCACTGACGTCTAAGCAGTACATTCTTTTAAGCTCAAATTAGGTATGTACACAATAGGTTACGGTCTCATGACCTGCATAGAGTTTGTTGTGTGTAGAACTGACAGTTTCTTCACAGTCTTGAAGAAAGCAATTCTTATATATTGTCCCCTAAGAACTCAAACCATTTAAAGTGAGATAGTGTGTAAGTGGTACATTCGATTGACATCAAATATGGTACACATATTTTAGATCACTGTTTAACATACTGAAAAAATTTTAGCAAGTGTACGTCCAACATTTTCTTACAGGGCTACAAAAACTTATACATTCTTATACATTACTCAAATTATTTCAAGTGTACTAGCACCGGAACACTAGCTCCGATTCGGTTGAATTAAATTTATTTATACGCTTGGTAAATATCAAGTGTTCGGAAAGTGGATTCACTCCAGATTTTTTTTTTCAATTTGAAAAGAAACTAAATGCGAATCCGAGAAATCCATGACACACATACTTTGAGGAATGTTAAAATTTAGCCTCTTTGTTTAAAAGTGATGGCATTTTACGACTTTTTCTTGAATTTATGATGTAATCGTCAATAAAATATTCAGAGTTCATTATTTTAAGAAAAAAACATGTTCTCTAAAACTTAGTTGTTTCTCTAAAACTTAGTAATAAGTTGTAAATCGGCACAAAAAGATTTGCGACAAATCAACATACTTCAACCTCCCTAGAAATCATAAAATCGAAGTAGACCCGGGTTCCATTTGGCTTCAAAATAGCACAAAATATTGTTGCCAAGTCCGTTACACAAATATTGGTGTTTTTTTTTTGTTTTTTTTTTCCTGATTTTCTTTATAAATATATTCCATGACAACTATACTTTTTGTTTTAATTCTATTAATCTATATAACTGAAGATGAAATCTGCATAAGAAGTCTTTTTCTAAAATACATTATTAACACTTATTCCACTGACATAATGATTTATGTCAGTGGAATAAATCCTCGTTACCGGTGCATTTATAAAATAATAATGCAAGTTAATTTTTTTATACATTGTTAGATTTCTTAAATTAAATTACTCTGAAACCTTTAGAAATAAACTTACGCTTTTAAATATGCAATATTTTATAATGTTCAACTTACATTTTCGTTTTCAGTAATCATATGTGTAAAAAAAAGGAAAAAGAAACGAGAGCGAACGAAAGACTTTGAGAAATTTTACTGAAAATATACATAACTGTACTCACATTTTTTACGCGAAATCTGTAAGAATCACATTTTCTTCGATTAATCGACTTTTCTAAAAAATTGAACGTATAAACCTTTAATCCCTATCTGTCGGATCTTCAAAATTTATTTGACTGTCAGCACGAATTTTCTGAAAGATTAAAAAGTAAGGAAATGATTTAAGGAATAAAAGAAAGTAAAACGGAAACCAAATATGTATTGTTCTGCAGAATGCAAAGAATTAAATAAAGTGGCATGCCATAAAATTTAGGTTTTCTTTGTCTTCTTTTGGGAACGATGGGCATTTATATTACATAAAAATAAAAGTTGTATTATGTTGTTGTTTTATGATTGTTGGTTTATTTAAATGTGACTGACTCACGATATATCGATTACCGATTTCTGTTTTGTAGTATGATTTTTTTTCTGCATAACATTCTACTTTAGGGTAAGGTTTTATTAAACTGACATATTTAAATGCATGCGTTTGTTAGCTGTGCGCTTTGACAAGAGTACAGGATGTGACAGTCTTCCTAGAGGCGTGTCTTGGATGGAGGACTTTATAAGGAGTTCTAAGGCGTATTACATATGCGGTAAACCGCCCAAAATTCCTTAAATGCATTTCTTCTTTTCTTTTCCCCATGGCCATTTACCTACTATAATTATCAAACTCTAATACTGAATTATATAGTTTTCATTACTAGCTGGTGCACGTAAAATCTGTCGTGGCCCCAATGTCCTCCTTCTGGGTATGATAGTCCATGTACTGGGCCTTTCATCTAGAATTGGTTCAAAAATCAGGAAACCACTCATAGGGGCAACGTTGGTTTTCCTACTGGGTACCTCCATAATGAAATAAATGGCCAAGAACTGCGGTTCTCGTAGCGATCCAGACTGCAAGTTGCCGTTGACACAGCCATGAGAAAGAAATAAACAGTTTTTAACAAGGAAATTAATAAAAAAGAGCTATGCTTCTTACTGAAATAATAAAACTAATAATATGGAAGCGAATGATACAGAAATATATGACAAAATGAAATTTAAAAGAATATCTCAAATATTCACATGGTAATCCAAGTGGGAGTCCATGCTAGTACCAGCAGCAAAAGTAGGCTAGTTATTGCCGGCTAATGCTATGCCAGCTAGATTTTCGTGCTAGCATATGCTTTTAATGCTAGCTAGCATATCAAATGCTATACAGTTAGCTTAAAAAGCAATAGCATGACAAGCTATATACAAGCATTTCCTGCTCATTCAACTTAACAAGCTATTATATGTTTGTTTTTTATGCTTGCCTGCTTAATATGCTGTGTAATCAGCTTAAGTAGAAATAGCATGAAAAGCTAAATGCCAATAAGGGGCGTTAATTAGCTGTACAAGCTTATTTCAATCATGTGGAGGTAGATACCTCAGTGAGCTATCATATGCTTTTTTATGCTTGCTACTTAAATATGCTATGTAGGCAGCTTAGGGAAAAGATATGCCTTGTGCGATCGGTCAACTATCTTAGGAGTAGATAATGAACATACATTTGTGGAAATTGAAATTAATTTCTTGCAAACCCAATAATTTGACTGTGTTTTTAATAACTGGCAATGTCACAAATTTCAAAGTGTAAATTTTATGAAAGCATTACCGCCATCCAATTCCCATTCTGAGACTAATAAAGCCTTAATTTCAATCTCTCTAGTCTTCTCCAGACTTCGAGTTTACAGCTGGGGGATTACAGTAAATATTTGTTCGTTTTCTTTTGACCACTTACGTGCAGTTTCTTCTCTATACGCAAGAAAGCATATCGGATTGTCACTCT
This sequence comes from Cheiracanthium punctorium, assembly GCA_038373885.1. NCBI lineage: Eukaryota > Metazoa > Arthropoda > Arachnida > Araneae > Cheiracanthiidae > Cheiracanthium > Cheiracanthium punctorium. Next base: position 677,826 of record JAWZYV010013519.1, read on the forward strand.
GAGAAAGGCCATCAAGGGTCAGTAAGTTTTGACGTATACACAATTTTTGGGGGATTATACTGCACATACAGGGTGCTTCGTCACCGAAATTGTAAACTTCTTTGAGAGGTAGGATGTAACCAAGATAACTCGTTATCACAAAGGAGCGAAGCATCGCAAGAGTCGTCTTCGAATTCCTAAATTACTAGTCGCTATAAACATCGAGTTGAAATGACTTTCAACATTTCAATTGAAATTTGGGAATTTATATAATTGGCTTAAGAGAGAGAGAGAGTTTATTTATTTATTTACTTATTTTTAAGTAGGCCATTCATTTATTACACAAGAAACTTCAAATATCAGTGCTAGAGAAATTATCGATTCATTTATTTGTTAGCAATGTGTTCTACGCCTGCTTCACATACTAATTCAGTCATGAGATAAGATTTTTACTTTCCGAACATGAATCATGCAAGGAAAGTGTTGTAATCATGAAAAAATTCTAATTTTGTATGTGCATTATAGACCACCGTCACTCGACCGGTATTGATTCTGGGATTTGTAAGACACACCTTTTTTTACAAGGTTACAAAAATAATTCTTGACATTATGGCCTATGGGATGGAATTTTTGAAAGTGCGTTAGCATCTAAATGGGAGTTCGATTGAGCATATCGATGGCAAACATCGCAGACCATCGTTGCAGGACCGGTATTGATTTTGGTGTGTATAGGACTTATGGTTGCTTTACAGGGATACAAAAAGAACTGTTTTACATTAGAGCGTAAGGGACTGAAATTCTTCTCAATGTGTTAGCGTCTAAACGGTGCATTCGATGAAATAAAAATAGGATATGTATACTAAAGATCACAATGACATGAATTGCACAAATTTTAAATGGAATCGACGGTGTTTCAGTATTTATAGATTGCATTTCAGGGGAAACAGATGAGATACATTTAGAACGTTTAAGCATGTACTAGATAGGTTGCAAGAGTACAATCTCAAAATAAATAAAGATAAATCATTTTTCATGAAGGATGAAATTGCTGACTGTGGTTACAAAGTAGATGAAAATGGAATTAATAAAACTCAGGAAAAAGTAGAAGCTATTTTGAACGCTCCCAAACCAGTAAATGTTTCTCAAGTAAAAGCATTTTTAGGAATGATTTCTTATTATTCTATATTTTTTCCAAATCTTTCTACAATTGCCCATTCTTTAAATCAATTGCTTAGGAAAAATGTAAAATTTGGGTGGTCTAAAGAATGTGAATGTGCGTTTAATGCAATTAAAAACTAAATTACCTCCGATAGAGTTCTGACATATTTCAATCCAAAATTATCTTTGGTACTAGCAACTGATCTCCCCCATATGGCATTTAAGCTGTGCTTTCACACACGATGCCGGAAAATTCTGAAAAGCCAATTGCTTTTGTTTCCAGAACTTTATCTACGATACAGTCAGATAGATAAAGAAGCGTTTTCTATTATTTTTGGGGATTTTTCCAAATTCTATATGGCAGGAGATTCACTCTGTATACGGATAGTAAACCATTGGTGTCTATTTTTTCCCCTACAAAAAGCATACCGGTCCTTTCTGCTGCTAGAATGCAGAGGTTTACAATATATTTACAAACATTCCAATATGACATAAGGCATAAGAAATCAGCAAAACATGGAAATGCTGATGTCCTATCGCGTCTGCCACTGCGTAGTGAGGACTTAACACCACCACCGCTAGATGCACCTTCGTCATTAGAAACACCTTTGCCTTTTAATTACCTTCTAAGGATGACGGAAAACTTTTCCGAAACTGTTGATGATGTGGAACTTTTTCAAATCAATCAACTATGTACACTGCCAATCACTGCTAAAAGTTTAGCAATAGCGACAAAAACTGATCCCAAATTAAAAGAAATTTGTTTAAATCTCGTGCCAGGATCTGAAATCCCAAAACATTGTCTACATAGTACTAAACAAAGAAGAATTCACTTTACAACAAGGTGTTATTTTCAGAGGTTTTCGCGTACTAATTCCAGAAAAATATCGACAACAAATTTTGAGCGACTTTGATTTTGGCATTTCAGTATCGTGAAAATGAAAGCTCTAGCACGAAGTTTTCTACAGTGGCCGGGAAAAGATGCGGAAATTGAAGATATAGCAAAGAATTGCACAATTTGTTTGAATTCTAAAAATAACCCACCAAAAGAAAATTGGGATCATCATCACTGAGAATGGCCATGCATATCCTGGCAGAGAATTTATGTCGATTATTTTGGACCAATTCAAGGGAGAATGCTATTTCTGGTTGTTGATGCGCATTGCAAATGGCCCGAAGTTTTTATCGTACCAAGTACAACATCAGTGTACACCATTCAATGTCTATCGTCCCTGTTCGCGAGATATGGATTACCTGTATCCTTAGTTTCCGATAATGGCACCCAATTCACTTCTGATGAATTTCAACAATTTATACGTAGCAATGGAATAAAACACATGCTTAGTGGCCCCATACCATCCAGCTGCTAATGGACAGGCAGAGTGATATGTACAAACTCTCAAAAGAGGCTTGAAAGCTTTATACACTTAAGCAGGTTCTTTACAAGAAAATTTGAATAAATTCCTTCTTCAACGTCGAAAAATGCCTCATATTACGACAGCGGAGAGTCCTGCATATTTATTCCTAAAACGTAACATCAGAACAAAAATTGATCTGGTAATAGCAAGTACTACGGAATATGTTGTTAGAGATAAGCAAAGTTTCAGGAAGTTCAAAAATAAGAGTAAATATCGAGAGTTTCACGTACACGAAAAAATTGCTGTTCGAAATTATCCTCCAGAAGCCAAACAGAAGATTTGTAAAATTATTGCAAAACTGGGTACACTTCATTACAAAGTTAGAGTTGTTCAAAACATCTGGAAAAGACACATTGATCAAATCACTTGTGTAGGTCCAAATATAGAGGTGCCAAATTACTCACAGCAAGATTCCATAGTGTCAGATCCAGTGACAGTTGACTTTCAAACTCCTAGTTCTCCAGATCCATTGCCAGCTGACTTCAGATCTTCTACTCCGGTTCCGGTGCCAACCGACGTCAGACCTACTGGTACTCCTGATCCTGTGACAACCGACGTCAGACTTCCGGTTACTCCTGATCCTGGACATTCAGACTTTCCAAATGCTGGTGTTACAGCTCCTAAAAATCCAGTTGTCACCTCTCTGCATGTTCCTGCTAAATGTTCCTCTGACTTACAGGGCCCTACTAACTCAAATGTTAATTCTTCCAAAATAACTTGTTCTTTTTCTTCACAGGGTCCTTCAAGATCAACAAGGCAGAGGAAACCACCAGGAAGACTCTGATACAAACATTAAGTGTGGAAGAGTGTGGTATATTATCATTTAATTATTCCCTCTTAGGTAGCAGCACTTACTTTGCATAAAATTGCATAATCTCGTCACTTGCGGTTACCACTTTTACAGTTACAAAAATAGGTGCTGCGCAGTTGTAAGTGTGCTTTCGTAGTGTGTAGTCATGTCTGATTAAATGTTGTTATAATTCTACATTGCCTCGTCACGTTATCCCTTTCCTTAATATACACATACATAAAAACTTCATATTGATTACGCGTATTAACCCTTTAACGCGCAGTGTTCCCGCTCTGGGAACACCAAACTCTGACGTTCTGACTGTTGCCAGTCACGAAGAATAGATTTGACTTCTATAAAAATAGTTGCGCGTGACATAGCTCTACGAGAATTCTTTACTTTTAGCACGTCCTTTCCCGTCAAAAAATTGTCACGATTCTTTTTAACAGCACTGACATCTGCTGAAAAATGGAAGAATGCGAGAACAGCTGGATATATTGTCCAATGCTGAAAAAAGGGCACAGCCAGCTGTCGTCAAAAAAGGGTCTCTAGATCTGTGGCACGTGATGAACGTTTCGATCGTCCGCCATCTTGCTGGTAGTTAAGTCGAGCGATGGCAACGGCTGCCCTTTTTTCAGCATTGGGAGAGGGTTGCGCCTCAAAGGGTTAAAGGCCACCGTGTAGCAACTTGAACAGATTTTGGTTTGCGTAGAGCTTATAGTTTTTTGTGCAGGGCTCCAAAAATTTTCTTGTAGCAAATTCCTAAACGCGCGCTTGCATCTGAGTGAAACTTTCGATTGAGCTCAAATTAGGTAAGCGTATTATAGGCCCTGTCATACTTTATGGATTTTGGTGTTTGTAGGGCTTACAGAGTTTTAGAGGGCAACAAAAAAGAATTCTTATACATTGTGTACTGTGCACTCTAATTATTTGAAATACACTATCAGCTGAACATGTCATTCAATTGAGTTGAATCATATTTATTTATATCCTTGCTTAAGATCAAATGTTCGGAAAGCCGAGTGGAATCACTCCATATTTTTTTAGTTTTCCTGTGTGTATGGCGTGTTTGAAAAAATAATATCACAATTATTCGACTGTTTCTATTGAATTAATGTTATTAAAAAATAATGATTTTTAGCATATTGGTTTATCATACAAACAACTTAAAAGTAAGATTAGAATAATTCAATATCATGATTGTAACTCATGCTGAATTTTGATTTAGTTATGATTAGGTACAATACGATTGTAACATGTTCATGCGTATGAGATGCTTACTAATGCCTTTACTAATTTTATTTGTAGCGGAAGAATTTAAAAGGCGTGTTTAACTAGCAAACAAATTATGAAGTATACTAATATTTTCTTGTGGAAAATTTAAAAGTGATTCTTATTATAGCATGGTTGTATTATTTTCAGAAAAATAATGTCCCGATCACTACATTCAACCACAAAACTCATAGGTTAAACAAAAAATAAAAATCATGCAATCCTGGTAATCAAAATGCCTTGCTAAAGGTGGTGGATGGTTTGAAATATACAGTTGGAAGTTTCATTCCAGTAAAATCAAAATATCCTAGTGAAAACTTGCTCCTAACTGAGAAAGTTTTAGCTATTCTACGAATTCAATAATGATTAAACTGATAGAATTTCATTTTTTTTGTTATTTCCTTTCACCGAGTTAACACTAGAATGGTCTAATCATATATTCCACTTAAAAAAAAATATTAGAATCGAGCTGTTTTTTTTTACCCAAGAAAAAGAGTTTTTTCTACAAATACTGTAGTATCTTAAATAATAATTTATATATACATCGAGCACTTATTTTTATAAATTACAAGTTTTTTTTTTTTAATTTAGATCTAACCTCCTCAATCTCCTTCTCTGCTTAGGAACATTTGTAAAATAAAAGCATACTAAAACGAAGCAACCTTATCCGAACGAGTTTTCAGTTTAATTACTTTGCAAAAAATATATTTTTGTATCTATGACATTTCAGCCGCTAGACCACAACATGATCATTTTTCTTCAGTCTATTAAACTAAAATAAAAATTATTTCAATGCCCTTTTAACATAAATATTTCTTAATATGTACATATGATGCATATTGTAGTAAATTTAATTTTCAGCAAAAAATAACAGTGGTTAATTTAATCTCATTCCAGCTTTAAATATCGTGGTCAGAACATATTACTTTCTCTTATTTTGACAGCATTCTCTGTCAGCATAACATAAGTATTTTTATATTAATTATATCTATGTCTTTATATTTAGCCATGTACTTATGGCAAGTATTATAAAAATAACTATGTGATGAAGATCGAAATATCTATCCTTGACATGGCTTGAAGGCAATCTTAGTATGGTATTTCTCTGTCTATCGCATTACTCCTAATCTTGATGTAGCAAAGATAGGGCATTTTTTCCCTTGTTCATATCGGTCTTCTTTATATTGCACTGAACCTTCGATAACTGGACAAATAAAAAATCTATGGTATAAATGTATATTTCATGAATTTCATAAAACCTAACAAAATGTGTTATAAAACAATTTAATACACTTATTTTTCCTTTGAATATTTGCATACTGTGATTTATGAATTTTTGAGTACTAAATATATATATATATATATATATATATATATATATGCTCACATACATATGTATATATACAGGGTGATTATAATTAAAGTTCCACACTAAAACGATTAGAAACGGAAAACTACTGAACCAACTGTTATCAAACTTTGTAATTGTGTAAAGGTGGTCAGGGGATTTATTATCCGAGAAAAAAAACTCAAAAATTCAACACCAGGGCCAAGGACATATTTAGGGGGGGGGGGTCAGGGGTTCCCCTTCCCCATGAAGAACATTTTGGATGGGGTTCAAAAATTTCGGAGGGCTACAAACGGTGAAAAAAGCAGTATTTTTCTCAAAAGGACACTATATCATTATCATTTTAGTAACAAAAATCAAAATTTCGTGGGGGATACCTGTATTTATTTCCTTTTCCTAAGAAAATTATCTGAAACGGTGTGTTGGTCAGAATAAGTTTAACTACTAATGCGTGAGGTATATAAAGGCGTTTCTTTTCGTACACATATCAAAAGCAATATTTAAAAAGTCATGTAATAGTGGAAAACATATTCTTTGCCATCAGATAAAGTATGACAAAAACCTTATAAGCAATGTTAGCGTTGTATAAGTTAAATTTACTCCTTAGAAAGTTATAATAAATATAACATTTTGAATGTAGTCGCATTATGTAACCACTTCGAACTTTAAAGCCCCAGTTGGACTGAACTGATACAAGAACCTTAAGATTCCCTTTCAGTAATCCTCTATTTCTTAAATGTCTTCTGTAGCGTGACGCCATCTCAATTTCATGTTTATGAAACTATTACTACTTAATGAAAGAATTCATATATAACAATGTGCCAGAATTTGAGTCAAGCCTTCTGAGCCAAAAGTCGAATGACAGCACAAAAGACTATTCAGTCTTCCCATTGTTCAAAGGCATTAGACTTAAATATTTACTTAGAGGCATTCGGATTTCGTGTTCCTGTACAAAAATAGTAAAAACACAATCTATCGGCAATGAGCCTCTTCTCCATCCTGTCACACACATTTTGGATTCTCCAAATTGAAATTATGAATCGTTTGAAGAAATCTATTTATCCACTTAAGGGCAAGATTTAAAAATTTACGAAGCAGTGGAAAACTTATTTAATCAGATTAATGATGACAATAACAATGTAAGAGATGCTAGATATATTGAGTATCTTCCATTTTATGGCATCGTGAATGTCAAGTTATGAAGGTGGTCGAGTTATCTAGGCCAAATTTTTCCAACCATTGGTCCACGATCTGGCAACATCTATATATAAATGTGAAAGTTTGTCTATTTGTTCGTCCCGGAATTCCTCCCACACCGTTCGATCGACGGCTTTAAATTTTGCTCATACACGTAAAACGACATAGAATAGTCCGTAGGTTGCTTTAAAATTCTGGAAATCCACCCGTTCCCTAATTTTTTTTTTACGATTTTTCGCAATTTTCAGTGTAGAAAGCTACTCAAATTCTAATGTGCCATTGCTGGTTTTTTTATCAGTGCCATTGTTAAGATTAACAATGCACAAAATCAAGGATGGTTTCAAAACCAGCGATTTTGTGGAAGCAACTCTTTACAAGATACAATGGATGTTGAAATGAGAACGTGAATACTCACAAGGAAACAATGGAGTGCCCTATGACATTTATTTAAAAAACAAATAATGCTACATGATTTATTTACCAATAAATGTTACTTTGTACAAATGTTTACACTGTCAGAGACACAGCAAAGAATTCCCTATAAACCACACAAATGTCATTTACTGCGTTTTGTTGCTCACACTAAGCCCTCAAAAATCATGTTTTACGGTTTATTTCAGGAGAAAGCTTTACTTCCAGCGACATCTGTAATAAATAAATAACTAAATAAACAGAAAAAAAGAAATTTATTCCCCTACCCAAAACATTAAGTCACAGAAATTATGCTCTTCATAACCCATTGCATTTGTGTTTATTTATTAAAATTTTCCGAAAAACAAAACAAAACAAATATACATATTTATCGTCCCAAAAGTTCTGACATGTTTGTGAACAGACACGCAATATATTTATATCTTTATTCCCACACACCAAAAAAATGCAACAAACAAATAAAACACATACTCAAGCATCTACATTAAATAATAGAAATCTTACAACTCAGTCTCTCATTTAATCTGCGCCTCGTCGATAAAATTTTCCAATCTTAACAAAAAAGTGTGCTTCTAAGGTTAATTAAAACACCCATTAATGATAGCGTATTAAGTATGCCTTATTAAAATATTACCTTTCTCCATTTTTCGATCTTTTTCCCCCAAGAAAGTACACTCAATGAAACTTTTACATTTATAACTATTATCATTACAAAAAACCCCATTGGTATGAAAAATATCCTTACATTAATGCTTTAAGATATAAAATCTTTTCTCCACGCATTAATCAAGAGAATACCGAAATATAAACCGATTACATTCTACCTCCTTCTTTTTTTTTTAATTTCTCCTTTTCGGCATAAATTATTAGCGTTGATAAATGCCGGAAGGCTGGCAATTTTTTACCAGAAAAGAAATAAAAACATAAGGTACTCAATCATAGTATTCTCATGGGGAAGCTCATAGACAAGGAAGATAAATGTTCATAAAGATGATATCTGAACCACAAATGCCTTTGATCTGATCGAGAAAAAAGTATCTTGGATGGAAGTTGTAATTTCCCTTATTGTTTTTATTCTTCGAAATACAAACTTTATGAGCTAAGGTAATTAGCTCATTTTTTTAATTCGCTTGATTAATATACTAGTATTTAAAAATAGTGTTGAATATTTGTTTAAAATAAAGGTTCAGTGTTTGAAATATCTCTTGTTGTGTATTTGTTAAATGTCATTAGAAATTTTATGAATTATATTTCGCTAGTCATCAATTTAGAAAAAAACAGCATCATCTTAAGTAAATTTGCTGAATTCTCAGAAAGCGATTATTTGATTATATTTTTAACATAGAGTAGAGTAATATAAAGTTTATTCAAGTGACGTGCAGTTCTGTTTTTACAAAAGTGTCAACAAAAGATTAAGTTAATCAGAAAAATGAAAGTTAAGCAGTTCCAAAATTGGTGAGTGATTGGGAGGATAACCCTCACGACTGGATTTCTGTGATACCGGTTACAATAAAGGAGCCTGGTGCATGTAAAATCTGCATGTAAAACAAAGCCTGCAGAACATATAATCCAGATTCATTTAGATTAATATCCATGCATTTTATTTTAAAACAATCTTCCATTAGTATAGCATTATACAAGTGCAGAAACATACCGTACCTTAGGCATTAAACTTAATAAATCGATTTCTTTAAATCTACGAAAAAAGAATAAATAAAAAGAAAATGCAGGTTTAAAAAATTTTCAACTTTCCACAGCATCAATACAATAAACTAAAATTAAGTATTTTTCTTTCGTCGCACATTCTAAGCTTTTTAGGTGAATAAAAATGTTTTGTAAACAACCAACATTTGTGCATGTCTCATTTTATAAATAATACTACAGTGGACTCCGCTTAATGTGATCAGTTTGGGACACCGTGATTTTGATAACAATAACCGATTGATAACAATAAACGATATGCAAAATTAGATAAATTTAGCCCCCCCACTCTAATTTACACGTACTAAATTTCAAAATAAAATGGAAAAACTCACCTTATATTTATGTACAGTATATTATCCTTTAAAACACAAGTATTATATAGATAATTAAAAAAAATTATCAATGGTTGTTTGTCTACATTTTTTTCTTAGAAGGTTATTAATAAATTGTTCGTATTCATAATGTTTTTTAAAGTCATCGGAGCGGTGTTGAACTCCACGTTTCAACACTTTTAATGCATGTCTCATTTCAGCAGTTGTAGGAGGTGGCTCAATATCAACAGATTCTTCATCGGACTCACCAGTTCCATCATTCGTCTGTTTTCCTATGGCAATCTGACAGACTTCAGATTCTATTAATGTGGAAGCTACTGGGATGCTTTGATCTACTTCCACCCATGCCTCGAACTCTTCAGGGGTCATATCTGAAGGAATTTCAATCTTTTCTTCAGATTTCTGGTCATTTTTTTTCGCAAGATCCTGCGTAGGCGAAGCAGTTTCTGATCGTTTTAGCAGAAACTCGATTCCAGGAAGCTGTTAACAGGTGCACCGCATCAAGAACGTTAGTTTTCTTGGCCAAATCATTAGCTTTAAGATTTTGTGTGCACTCTATTTCATCCAGTAATAGTGCCCGCATTTCGTGGCGATAATATGCTTTCAAAGCACGAATAATTCCTTGATCGCAAGGCTGCAAAAGGGAAGTAGTGTTTGCGGGTAAAAAAACAACATTAATATGCTTCAGAGTGACATTTAAAACGTGTGCAGTGCAATTGTCCACAAGGAGAAGAATATCTTGTTTTAGCTTACTGTCCCACTTACGTATCCAGTCATTGAAAATGACTGTTGTCATCCAGGAATTCTTGTTGGCAGGAATTTTTTTAACACCTTTAAAACAACGAGGATTCTTACTTTTCCCAATGACTAAAAGTCTCTGTTTTTCTCCAGACATACTGACGCAACATAAAAGAGTGATACGTTTTTTTGAGACTTTCTGTCCTTTTAAGCTTTCATTCTTAAATAAGTATGTATGTTCTGGTAGTGCTCTAAAATACAAAGCTGTTTTGTCGGCATTGTACACATTTTCTGGTGAATATGAGGCAATTAGTTTTGGCCACTCGTCTCGTAGCCAATTTTCCGCTGCTGGCTTATCGGCATCTTTTTGTTCGCCGTGAATTCTCTTGTAAACAATATTTTCGCGTGTCTTCCATCGCTAAAACCAACCATTTGTTGCAACAAAATCTTTTTTTCCCATTTGAGCAGCTAAACTTTCTGCTTTTTGTTGCATAAGGGGTCCGTTGACTGGAGCATCACGTTCTCGAACATTTTCAAACCAAAGTCTTTTCAACTTGCTCATCTTTACCAGCTCTATTACGTTTGCACTCCGTATTTTCATTTTGTTTATCTCTTCTAGTAAGTTCATCACGATTTTTCAAAATGTTACACAATAAAGGCTGAGAAATGTTTAACTGCGCTGACTCATTTTCGGTAACCTGTCATAACGATTTAAAATTTCGATCTTTTGTTTTAACGTTAAATCAGTTCGCTTTCTGGCTTCCACATCGATAAGCTGCATGTAAGGGAGCAAGGCGTAAAATGTGAATACGCTCCTTCTGAGTTCCGATTATGTCCAGTTCACATGCGCTGAAGATTGAGGGGAACTCCAGGGGTAAACAATGTATTGAAGGAAACGTTCTCAGGAAAAAAGCTCCCGTTCCGTCTATCTATCATGAGAGGGGTGTGGTTTTATGGGTTACCGTTTGTCGGCTCATTCCGACTGGTCATAAGAAAAGCCATATTTTTTTCGATTACAATGCTCAGCAAGTGAAAACGGGCCAGAAAACGGTTATCTGACAACCACTGATCACCAGCAGGATGTGCGTGGAGGGGGGAATTCCAGGAAAGTGTAATTCCTCACTCCTTTGCTCATTCCCCATTTCCCTAGGTGGAAGCATAGATGGAAGAGGGAAAATTCTGAGAAATTCAAACAACAGCAAAGGGAAAGAAAATAATGGGTTCCTTCTGAATACATTGTGAATATTCCTTTGCCAGTTAAAATGAGGTTCGAAAACTGATAACATTAACCGATGTAATGATCACATAAAGCGATAATTTTAACATACAAATGAATAGAGAAAATCGGGACCAAGTGATTTCGATAACAATGAGCGATTGATAACATTAACCGCGAACACATTAAGCGGAGTCCACTGTACTTTCAATTTTCATAACGAAAGAAAAATCAGTCGTTTATTCGTATGGAATGGAATATTTAATCTGCATAGTATATTTGATACCATAAACCTGTTATGTCTACGTCGCTGAATTTTTATTTCAAGCAGTTGAGTATCGGTAGAACTTTGAGGCACACGCTCGAAAATTAGAAAACGTTTCTTTTAAACTTATGATACAATGATTTCGGAACTGTTTATTACTTTTTAAAATTCAGTTCGGAGCAATCTTGATGGCCATATGTTTATATAACAGTTATAATATAAACATTTGTATATACCGCTTCTTAAAACTCCTTTCAAAGTTTAAAAATTGTATACGGATTTAAATGTTTCAATTGATAAGTACTTTAACTAAATTGTTTAAATCTTTAAGTACCTCCAACGATTGCTTTCCTTATTATGTGGACAAAAAAATAGCAGTGATATATATTGGAATGTTTCAACTTCTTAACTGTTATTTTAAACTTCTAGAGCTTCATTATTTGTAAACTAAGCAAAGAGAATACTAAAGCGAGAAACACTTCATAAAAACTAGAGCTCTGTTTAATTTGAAACTGCAAATGAACATGCGAAGTGAAATTACTTTTAAAAGTAGTTCCAGAAAATTAATTACTATTCTCTGAACCAAACAGATGCAATTAAAGTTTCTCTTCCTCTTTGAAACTTCTTACTATTTCTACTAATTTTAGTTATTTTATTTGAAATATATTTTTAAATATCTGGGCTTTAATTGTTGCTTACGTAAGCGTCGAATTCATTTCAGTTTTAAACTTCACTATGTGAAAATTTTACTAAATATTTTATCAAAACAAATTTTATCTTTCTCCTAATGTACATCCAATTAAATAAATGTTTCTCTTTTTAACAAACACATATGCGCGTACCTATGTATTAATTGCAGTTGATCTGATTTTAATCGATGGAATGATACTTACATAAGAGAATTTTTGTTTAGGGAACTTTTTCCAACGAATATTTAAATGACATATAAATATGCATATAATTTTATATAAATTATGCATAACTGTTTATCTGAACCGTGCAGTATTAATTAATATAATACTTCCGTGTATTCTTCCAGTTTGAAAATTGAAAACATTCTTTACATTCATCTTCTGAAAGTCGAGTTGAAGGAGGAATTATTTTCTCCAAAAATGCTCAAAGCATTCCACACCAGGACTGCGCTCGAAAAGTTAACTTTTTCTAATTGGTTATGACAGACAACTCTAAAATTCTAAACAGAATAACCATGTTTCTCTTTCACGAGATTATTTTGCTGTTATTTGATATTCCTGGCTACGATGACTGAAACAAAAAGCTTTATGCCTCTTGTATTTGATTTCCCAACATCCAAACAATGTATTACATCATTTTCTTTAGTTCATCAAATATATATATATGAAATGTGCTGCCTTAAAATTTAATAAAAAATAAAAATTAACACTGAAAAGAAAAAATATGCAAACTCTTTTCGAAAGAAATTTTAACACTGCATACAATTTTATACCTTTATAATTAAGCCTCTGAAAGAAGAGTAACCATCTTGGAATATTTCAGAAGCACTATTTAGAAATAATGTAAACTGCAATTAATTTTGTGAATAATAACAATAATAATAAAAACCAGAACACAATTACAATTTTAAAAAGAATTAAAATAATTTAAAATAAGCCGAAAAGGAACAATGTTTGGTTAATTGGGTCTATTGGAATAATGTTTTAGTAGGATACAAAAGAAAACGAACGAATGCAGTTAATCGCATCAATGTTAAAAATATTCCAAAAATCATGAATCAACAGTTCGCTAAAAATAATCGAATTAAGAGCAACTGCGAATAACAATCGTTACCTTTCTATACACGCTCTTGGTGACATTGTTATTCTAAATGCGCTGGAAGAAAACAAAACATTTGCTATGAAAATCTATTTACAGCCATGGTGATATTTCATTTGCATTTGTATTCGTTCAGTAAAGTTGTAAACAAAGAAGTAACGCGAGTTGAAAATTAGTTTTCAAGAAAAGTAGTACTATTCATGTGCAGATCACAACGTCATGAAAAACATATAAGTAAAGGTGTTTTACTGTGATAAAATTATGATAAATATATTGTATTGATGTTAGTTTGAAACTACTGGTAGCTCCACACTGTTTGAGGAAAAAAACAAGGGAGAAAATGTGGTAAACAGGTAAACGAGAGGATTGCAACAGCCAAAGTTCTACTTCTTGTTTTTACGAATACTTCTTGTTTTTTTACGAATACATAAGAAAACTGGCTGACGATGGATATCCACAGACGAAACATTTTAGAGATAAGGTATATTTGAATTTTATTTCCAATTAACTTTTAAAAAAACTTTTATATGCCAAACCAATACCAACCAATTTAATTTTTTTATGCACAGTAAAAAATTTTCTCCACTTAAGTAGTTATAAATAAACTACCGTTTACATCAGTATTTTTAAGTTTTGAAACCATTCTTTACAAGATGTATCGTATGAAACAAGTTTAAAATATGCTTCGTGAAGAACAAAATGCTAACAGCAGTTTTCTTCTGCAAAAAAAAAAAAAAAAAAAAAAAAAAATTAAAAAAACAATGAAGCTTCCCGCAAACATTTTTTTATACATTCACAAAATTCGATTAACTCGATGCAATTAAAAAGAGCATAGTGAACGTCAATAAAGTTTCTTCAAGTAAGAAATACCTTGAAATGTGGAAAGTGTGAATCAAAAAGCAGCGTATATGCCAAATAATCATTATACTAGCATTTGGTATGCTCAATACAACAATGTAACGGCAATTGTGTTAGTTTGATACAAAACATATATCTATGATAAGCTTTACAAGTGTATTTCTCTGCGCAACTAAAGTCAAAAATGTTCGTTCAGTTTGATCACCAAGAAGTGACGCCATTTTAACTGGCGGATAATCCCAACAAGGCGTTTATGCATGGATGAAATTAAACGGTTTAATGTGTCTGTAGAAAATTTCCCCCATTCCTGCCGCAGATATTTCTTTAAAGTTGTACATTGCGGGGACAATGTTGAATCATAGATTTTTTGAGTGTTCTCTAAATATTCTCGATATGAGAAAGATCTGGACTTCTGCTGGTTACTCTGAAACAAGGACGTGTTTCTGCGACAAAGATCTGCGACTGTCAAGTGCCTATTTTCATGAAATATGTTGACGAAACAGGCGTACTTCTCAGTCAACCAACATTAGTTTCCGACCAATAGCCTTTCCTGAACGGCTGTTGTTGTTGTTACTGTCGTGTCCATGTATAGACGACACTATCCATGGAAAGAGGTGTGCCAGTGTCCCCGAGAGGGTTGGACTTCTAATCGTTGGTCCCAAATTTAGAACCGATTCCTGATGAGGGACCAACCACCACCTGAAATCGGCACCCCCAGATGTATCGTTTAACAACTTGGAGGACATTGGAGCCACGACGGATTTTACGTGCACCAGCTTCCATTATCGTACACGGTTCCACAGCGGACGAGCCGAGAGGGAGATGACCCTCCCAAGCACTGGCCAAGCCGGATGCTGCTTCACATGCCGTGTACTTATGGGAACAGAGTTTAGCGCCCAGACAACTGAAGGACTCCAGAATGGCTATTTCCAATTAGAGAGACTCGTTTTGTAATAGTACTCACTGCAGGCGGTGTCAAGTGGAACATTCGGCTGATTTGGTGCTGCAAAATATGATGATGGATGATTTATTTGCATTTGAATCGGTGAGTGCAGATACCACCTGAATTTTCAAATATTTAAACTTTCTTTTTCCTCTGTCATAACATGCATTTATGTTTCTGTCATGCAAATTTTACCTAATTTTGACATCCATTAGGCTCAGGAAAATTTTAAATTTGATTCGGACTTGTGCTGTTTCTGCACTCAACTGGATTTTAGTCAGCTGAAAACTTGGAAAAAGGTAATCATTCAAATCAAATCAAAGCAAGTCAAATCACCATTTATTGTCTAACCATATTTATGGTATACAAAAGTCAAGAACATGAATTTATAAGAAAAATAGGGCTTTGCTTGCAGAAAATTATGGAGATGAAAATCTAACATTCAAGCTGGAATAACTATTTTTTAGAAAACTACCCCTAGGGCAGGTCAGATGGCCAATAATAGTGTTAAAATAGATCATTCTCGACCATTGATTCATTGTCTTGTGTCGACCATTGATCATTGTCGCCCATCGTTCGAAAAAGAAGCCCCGTATCTACGAAACTACTCAACAGACTAACGTCGTTCTTGCCCTCAACACGCATCTTGCCTTTCTAAGCTTATTTTCATCGAAAACGATTTTTCGCATTTTTGTGACTGAAGTTTTGACTGAAAAGCGTTGAGATTCAAAATTCAAATTTCATACAAACTTTTAATTATTTTTTTGTTTTTTAGGTTGTGACATTTTTACATAATGTAGAATGACATATATTTATGCGTTTTGCAACACTTCAATCACCCCACATTTTTTTTTTAAACTTTTCGAACATGTACCATGTAAGGAAAGTATTGTAATAATGAAAAAATTCGACTTCGAGTGGTGTATTTACACGTTTTGAGGTCTTCTGAATTCATTGATACTATTTTTACGAGATTTATGTATGTATGTGTGTGTATGTGTTTGTGTGTATGTGAGTGAACACGATAGCTCCTAAACGGTACATTCGATTGAGCTCAAATTGGGTATATATGTCATAAACCACCGTCGCAAGACCGGTATTGATTTTGGTGTGGATAGGACTTATAGTTTTTCTACGGGACTACGACAAAGATTTCTTTTACATTATGGGAGGAAATTCCCTATGGGAGGAAATTCTTGAAAGTGCGCTAGCGTTTAAACGGTACGTTCGATTGAGTTTCAATTTGGGATATATGTTTGAATTATTCATCGATTCAAATTTATTTAAATACTTCGTAATGATCTCAATCGTAAGTGTTCGGAATGTCGAGTGGAGTCACTCCAGATTTTTTAAATTACAATAATCAGTTGTGAACGAAGTTCCTTGACGTTGACTATGTGTGTTCTTGATAAAGACATGTTCTACCCAACATTATTTTTTGTTGAAGAATGTCACATCTGTATGGTGGAGAAGAAAATCCATTCACTAACATTTTGAACAACTCTATGTGAAAATCGGATTTTAGATGTTACACTTTCATGGCCGATTGCAAAAACCTTTAAGAAAGTGTCTCAATTCAGTTATTTTATGGAAATAATTCAGGATTATAGAAAAGTACAAGTCAGATAAAATTCAAAAGCCAATATCTTTTCAAAAATGTATTTTTAAAGGAAAAATTTTTTTTCTCAATAGCCCAAACAATGGCTATAGCTTCATATACCTCACTTCATTTCACTCAAAAGGTATTACTGCATAATCTTTCTATACATTTGTTGAATTGATTTTTAGAAAATAGTTAACTAGAGTTAGATAACTTTTGTTGCCGTGCAATTTTTTAGCGAAATACAACTAATTTCAAATCTGAAATCGATTTTTGTTTTTTTTTATGAACTTTGTTACTATGCACTGTTAATTTTTCAAAAGTCCTGTTCTATCGATTAACTAACTGAGTTTTGGTAATTATGTCGCACTGCTATGCCGATTTACTAGAGCGTCAAACTGTCGGCTTAAAAACAAGGATAAATGTTCTTCATTTTCAGTTTAAAAATCGCATGCAACAAAAACAAATCAAAAAGAAATTAGGCAGTCTCGTCTATTGAATTTCGGTGGGATTTATCAATATAAAATTACTAGATTACTTACCATTGCTTATTTATTTATTTATTTTTACAACGCTCTTTACAATATTTTTTTTCAAAGTCGCTAAACTTAATAAACTAGCAGATAATATATTGATTAAAAATGAAGAGTCAGACTGATTCAATTTACTTTTAGAATGACACTCCTATCCACTGCTTAGATTCAAGAAACTAAATATTTTTATATGTCCAAAAATGGTCAACCATGGCAACCATGATGCTGTTTTTAGCACTAGGGTACTATTTCGCTCAATCCGAGAATTTTTTCTATACATTTTCATATACGGTTTTTTTTTTTTTTTGTCTACGCGATCTTACAGATAGGTTTTGAAAAGATGAACTGTCACGGTGAAGATCTTTTCAAATGTGTTTGCCAGATAACGGGGAGGAGGTGGGGCGTTAATAAAATGTTTAAAGTCGCACAAGGTTTGCATTTTTTGATAATGGATCGCTAAATGTGGTGCTAAAATGCGAAAATTTATTATAAATATAATACGTGTAGATAGAAGATGCCTGGTGAATAATTAAAAATAGCTTTAGTAGGCAGCCTGAAAGTGTTACAGATTTTCTTACATTTTTTTTCCAGTTTTTCATTAATGTCTTCTCAAATAATTCGAATTTTGATAGATAAATCATCTGTCTGATATCCTGGAATTTCCACGATTTCTTAAAATTTTATTTTATATCTATAAGTGTTCGCGTGTGATCTGGTTCCTTTGCAAATCGCTTGAAAGAACTTTTTGAAAGTCAGGGAGACTTTGATAAAGTCGATTTATAACTGAGCCAATTTTTAAATTTTATTTCTGTATTTTTTAATTATAATTTTGAATTGATAAATAAAACACAGTAAAAAAATTACCAATTTTTCTTTATCGTTACCTGAGAAAAATTGTCATCTTCATTCAGATTTATTGTTTAAAAACTTTTTATTGTTTTCTTTTTCATTGTATCTCACCCGCATGAGAGGGATACATGATCCGTAGTGTAGGGATACTTGAGCAAAATCTGAAAAAATTCCTGCAAAATACAGTGTTTAAATTTTCATTCTTCATTATCACTTTAATGAGGTCTTCCTTCTTGTTTAGGATACAACGTTAGAAATGCAGTAAAGCTAGTGTCGGATTATTAAAGTTCAGAAAAATTAACCAATTGAATAGAAAACGTTTGTGGCTCAAGCATCCTGTATGATCAAGTATCCCCAGTCTCCCTTACCCCTATAAAATACAAGAATGTTTATTTATTGATTTTTGTTTACTTTAAATAGGACAGTCATGTAGAAAAGTAATCCTACGTTAAAAAAATTCGTTTGTTGAAGTATCGCAGGATATATTAACATAAATTTACTTATAGTTTAGTTAGTTCAAAGGAGCCGGTTGATGATGAATATAACAGACTCTTTTAATATAATATACACTAAATATTTATTAACGCGATATATCTATATATTGCGCTATAATTCGTAATAACGTAAGGTTTTTTTTTTCTTTTTGAATTCATAATGTTGCTGTTAGTACGAAAGACCGGAATTGGAGAATGTCAACACATTCCAAATATGTCGAGAAGCACGTGCTTCTCTTCGTGCATATCTGCACAGATAAGCTCTAGCTGAGGTCGAAAAGAGAAGCTGATGTTAACAGAAAAGCAAAAACGAACGAAAGATATTTTTATTCTGTTAGGGGAGATTATTTCCCCATGAATCCAATGGTTATGGAATGGTTATAATTGTCCGTGGTTATGAAAGAAAAGTCCACTACGTTATAAATGAAAAGTTCTTCATAGGCTAAATCTAAATATATAAAAATCTATTAATGCTACTACTAAAATCTATTAATGACAAATGTTAAACATTTATCTAATTACACCTTCTATCATTATTAAGTAGGCAAAACTAATATCGTGCATTCTTTCTTCTTCTAAATCTAGAATATTAAGCTACATGTTCAAAAAAGAAAAAAAATACAATCCTTAGTTGCCCTTTAAATCTTATAAATAAAAATGAAATTCTGTTTGTTTGTTTGTTTGTTTGTTTGTTTGTTTGTTCGTTTGTTTGTTTGATTCGTATACAAATCCACAAAAATGGACCTATCGGCCTGAAATTTAGTACAGATATGTAAAATAATATAGAATAACTCATAGTCCACTTTAAAACTTTGAAAGTCCACCCGTTCCCGGAATTTAAGAGATTTTTTATGCTCTTCACGCAAAAATCTTTCCGTAATTGTAACCCCTGTAGTGAAAAAAGTGTGAAATAAGTATCGTGGTTGCCATGTGTGGCGATTTTGCCGAATAAAATGTCGTTCGTATACAAATCCACAAAAATGGACCTATCGGCCTGAAATTTATCACAGATATGTAAAATAATATAGAATAAATCGTAGTCCACTTTAAAACTTTGAAAGTCCACCCGTTCCCGGAATTTAACAGATTTTTTATGCTCTTCACGCAAAAATCTTTCCGTAATTGTAACCCCTGTAGTGAAAAAAGTGTGAAATAAGGATCGTGGTTGCCATGTGTGGCGATTTTGCCGAATAACATGTCGTTCGTATACAAATCCACAAAAATGAACCTATCGGCCTGAAATTTAGCACAGATATGTAAAATAATATAGAATAAATCGTAGTCCACTTTAAAACTTTGAAAGTCCACCCGTTCCCGGAATTTAAGAGATTTTTTATGCTATTCACGCAAAAAGCTCTCCGTAATTGTAACCCCTGTAGTGAAAAAAGTGTGAAATAAGGATCGTGGTTGCCATGTGTGGCGATTTTGCCGAATAAAATGTTTTAAATTCTCAAAGTAAAAATAAAAGAATAATAATGATTTTTTTTTTGTTAGTTTATATTCGTAAGGTTATTTTTTTTAAATTATAATATCGTGTGCATGGGAAATCAGAGCAGGAATGTAATGCTTTACACGCAAAACAATAAGAATTGAAGATTTCCGAGGGTAATAGGTAAATTATTTTAGTTTGGCGAAAAAATAAAATGGCTCAAATGCCGATTTCGTGAAAGTGAGTTCTAGCGGTTTGCACAGATTTCGGCTTGGCGCAATTTATTGAGAGCTTAAGGAAATAGATTTTTGAAAACAAGTGCAAAGGTTTTATTAGAATACAGCGTTAAATTTTAATGATCCGTGAAGAAATAATGCAGTTATTAAGGGATTTCAATTGATATATTTCCAGAATTCTCGCCAAATGAGTACATTGATTTAAGTTGGGGGAATTCCGCCAAATTTCAGAAAATTGAAATCTTCTTATTTAGTACATCGGAGTAATGATGAATAAAACACGTTATAGTTGATAATTTTAAAAAATTCGGCTGTATTAAGGGATTCAACTTTTCAAATAAAGGCTTGCTTTACTTTTTCGCGGTCGAACCATTTCCCATATATTATTGCTGCTAAGTCAATGCTTCGAATGATTTCCTGAAAAAACGCTTACAAAATGGCGTATGTTGGCACTTTGTCGAGGCTTAGATTTGAAACTGGATTTTATTTGAGACTGGGATATATAATGACACTGGTTATAGATAAAAATGAATGTTGGTATGAGTGTATGAGGTTGAAAAACTCCAGCACCGTTGAGCACCGTTGCACCATGAAATTTGGTTCACCTAAGTCTTTTATGATGGAGAAGCTTTTTATGCTATCCGTTTTCCTCTAACTTGCCACCAGGTGGCGCAGCAGAAGGTCGAATTCTATTCCGTTTAGCCGTTTGCTATGCGAATATCGTCCAACCGATTTCGATGAAATTTGGTACACGCGAATATTAGAACACGGAGAATATTTTTCACTATCCATTTTGCTGTAACTTGCCGCTAAATGGCGCTGAAAAGCATCAACTTCTATACCGTTCGACCGATCGGCAAAAATTTTTTATACTTACACATTTGAGCACGAAGAATATATTCTAACTGCGTTCCTTTTGATGTTACTCACCACTAGATGACACTGCAATGCATTATTATTTTAAGTCGCCACTAGATGACGCTGCAGCAGGCCAAATTCTTGACCATTCAAACGGTCGCTATGAAAATCAGTATACATAGCTATTTGAACAATGAGAATATTTTGGCGTTATCCATTTTGCTATAATTCGCCACTTGACGGTGCTGTAGCAAATCATTACTTTAATTAACTACTAGATGGCCCTGCAGTGTATCACTTCTTGACTGTGCAAATGATCGTTATGAAAATTGTTATGCATAGATAGTTGAACACGGTCGCTATGAAAATCAGTATACATAGCTATTAGAACAATGAGAATATTTTGGCGTTATCCTTTTTGCTATAACTCGCCACTGGACGGCGCTGTAGCAAATCATTACTTTAATTAACTACTAGATGTCCCTGCAGTGTATCACTTCTTGACTGTGCAAATGATCGTTATGAAAATTGGTATACATAGATAGTTGAACACGGTCGCTATGAAAATCAGTATACATAGCTATTAGAACAATGAGAATATTTTGGCGTTATCCATTTTGCTATAACTCGCCACTTGACGGCGCTGTAGCAAATCATTACTTTAATTAACTACTAGATGGCCCTGCAGTGTATCACTTCTTGACTGTGCAAATGATCGTTATGAAAATTGGTATACATAGATAGTTGAACACGGTCGCTATGAAAATCAGTATACATAGCTATTTGAACAATGAGAATATTTTGGCATTATCCATTTTGCTATAATTCGCCACTTGACGGCGCTGTAGCAAATCATTACTTTATTGAACCACTGGATGGCCCTGCAGTGTATCACTTCTTGACTGTGCAAATGATCGCTATGAAAATAGGTATACATAGATATTTGAACACGGGGAAGAGTTTGGCGCTATCCATTTTCCTATAACTTGCCACTAGATGTCGCGTCAACACATGAACTTCAGGACTGTCCAGCCGATAGTCATGAAAATTCGTATACATCGATATCTGAATGCGAAAAATATTTTCGCCGTATCCGTTTTGCTAAAACTCGCCACTAGATTGCGCTACGCCGCATGGCCTTCTGCACCGTACAAACGATTGCCTTGCAATTCGGTATGCATGATTATTGGACACAATATAACGCGATATCCACTTTGCTATATCTGTTTATTACAATGAATAGTAATCACCACAAATCGTGATATCAAAAAGTCCATTCATTCCCATGCGAAGAACGGGTACTTCAGCTAGTGAACATATAAATTCTCTGCGGTTAGTCCCGCGTCCCGCAGTGAAAACTCCTCTACAGTCTTCGTAGTGATTGGTAACTAACTCCTCTAAGCAAGAGAGCCTAAAATATTACGTCCTCTTTGGGCGTCTAATCTCACCTGAAATACGGAAAAGAAATGCAAATCTTCGACGACATTCACCATTAGTGCCTGATGGATGTCGACATCTGCCAGTGTATGTGAGAAATAAGGATATTTAGCAAATTTTAAGAACATACACCAACAGACTATGTGAATGTTGACATTCGGTTGTGAAGTCGACATTCTCCAGGTTTTGGACTTTCCCAGTAAACGTTTAAATACATCGAAATAAATGTCTTACGGAAGTACTGTCATGACATTTTTTTTTATAATTACAATACTTCCCTTAAATGTTTGGAATGTAAAATTTATATATATATATATATATATATATATATATATATATATGTTGGTGGCCACATTAATTTGACGAGGTACTGTAAATACGATGTAACGAAAAGACCAGCCTATAATTTACTACTTAAATATTTATAATAAACATATGCAGCAGTAAAGTTATTTTATATAAAAAAAAAAAAAATCACAGACTTAAGAGGTATTTATTAAAATTTTCTGGGGTTATATCTAAATAAATACAAAATTTAAATTTTTACACGGCCTCGGTACCAAAAATAAATTTCCAATTAGTAAACTATGCCCCTTTCTTTAATGACGTTTAATGACACAAACTATTTTTCAATGGCATTTGAAAGAAAATTATCACGTCGGATAATAGCGTTTCAGGGTTCCTACACAAATTACGAAATAAAACTATGACTGCATAAATATATAATGCTTTTGCTATTATTTTTATTGCATAGTCCCTCACCAACATTGTTTAAACGCATCACTGAACGTTACGCTGAAACTTTCCTCAAACCATTATGTATCTATGGAATCAATGTTTCCTTTCGTAATTTGTGTGCAGCTCCTGAAATTTGATCTTCCGATGTGATTTTTTTTTCTTTTCAAGAAATATTGGAAAGTGGTTTAAGTCAACAAATATTTATTTTCATATTTTTAAGAATTTTTATGATGAAAGACTGGAAATTCTGTGCCTCGCCTAATTAATGTATGGGACGAATTTTACTAATAAGGATTTTTTGTATGTGGGTGGGGGGGGAGGCTGCATGAATTTTTAAATATCTCAATCTCCTGAAAATTTTAATCGATTATAGTATAAAATTAAGTATAAAATCAGTATAAAATTAAGTACCTTTTTATTTATATATTTTTGTAATGTATAGTCTAAGTGTATAATCAGGCTTTAAGGCATAAAAGCCTAGGTTGGTGTTTTTATTTATGCCCTGTATCTATACCTATTAAAGGGGGAAAAGCCACCTCTCCCAGTTTGAGAGGACTTTTATGACTTTTTATTTTATTTTATCAGCATAAGAATTTATTTTTTACAAAAAACATAGTCAATAAGTTTCGCGAACACTTGGAAATTATTTTCGATCAAATCATGGATCCTTTTATTTTATGAAAATAATGCTGTAAAAAAATATCGTTTTGTTTTTTTAATGCAAATTGCGTTACTTCTAAAATTCATTTTGTAATTGTAAATGTTGAAACCTTGTTAAAGTTTAAAAGTCCTTTAATTAAATGAAAGATTGCTTCGATATTATAATATTATTTTTTAAGTAAAAATAAAAATAACACGTCTTTAATTGTGATAGCTGTCCTCTGAATAAAATATTATTTTATGCCTTTTACATAAAAAAAGACTTCAAACAGAAATTCACTTGGTCAGTCTTAACCCAATTTTTACTTGATTTGTTTGTGTTTCCAGAGACTTTTACCTTTGACGAGCAAGTTTCGTACAAAAACTGTATTAACCATTTATAACATTTGAAAACGCTTTATGTATAAAACAAAATTTGAATTATTCGAATTTTGGAACCATATTTTATTATTATTTATTATTTATCTATATTATATATTATTTTTTATATTGTTATTATTTATTATTTTTTAAATATTGGTTTAAGAACAAGTATCGTACAACAACTTTTTTAAACATTTAGAACATTTAAAAAGATTATATGTATAAAACAAAATTAACTGGTTCGTTTTTTGAATCATATTTCATTATTATTTCCTAACTGAAAATTCATATTCTGAATCACTGAAACTTGACTATTGATGGTGTGCGAGTGAACCCTATTTCTAATCTTGGTTAATGCACACCCTGTGTAAAATAAAAGAGGTTTTTTTTAATAAAGTCCTTCAATTTTGCATAATTTATCGGAGTCAACGCATGTTTGATCAAAGCATATGGAAAAAAGAATCGGAAAATGTCCATTTGTTTATTTTTCATTTCCAACAATATAAAAGTAATGTAAAACTGGTTAATAATAGATGAATATCGACTAGAAAAAAAATTAAAAGCTTGGTTTTTGTCACGCAATTATCATTCAAAAATACTGTGCTCAATCAGTATTAATGTGGCTTGCACAATTCATCCCAGAAAAAGAAGAGCGATGGTAGTTTTACCGAACCCATAGTGGTTATACAAAATAAAACAATGTAACTAGGAATTTTGATTATTTTTGTTGTATTTTAATATTTATAAATAGTTATTAGATTTCGGAAAAAATTGCTTTATGGAAAATAAAGACTATATTGGTTACGCCTGGTTGTTTCAAAGACATATAAAAAAATACAGTATGGTAGAAACTAATTATAAATAAATATCATGTTCTCTTTAGCTCTAGACAATTTCAATATAGATTCTAAATAATTTATTTTAAGGGCAAAAACCAGCTCAGTTTTTATTGATGTAAATAGCAGTGATTTCCATGAGATAGAAAATGAATTCTTCCAAATAATATTTGAGAAACTGTACAGGCTGTTCCCGAAAGATAACAACACGCTATCTTTTTCTTTCTTTTAGGTATATGTGGTCAGTGAAAATTGAAAAAAATAAAAAAAGCCGAAAATAAGGTAGGGCAAAAGACGACATTAAGAAGAATCAATCCTTAGCAGAAAACTCATTAATCTTATCTGCTAGGGGGGAACAATTGTTCTGAAGGACTTGTAAGTAGTTAAATAGCGCAAGCAAGATTTCCCTCCAAAATCAGACCCATCTTCCGGTCAACTCTACCATGCATCCTTTCAACCCCATAACCTCTGATTGTGTAAAAGCAAAGCATTGTCTTTCTACTGTATAGAATTCTGTATGAAAAAATGAGTAGGAAATGTACAGTCCCAAGGAAAAAAAAAAGTCACATTACGACTGGAAACGTATCAGAGTGGATATCCAAGAGAAAGGAGTTAGATCCACAAGAAACATTTGGAGTGACCGAACGAGACCTGGAATGTTCCAGTACGCTCCGGAACATGTCTCCTCGAATTCCCGGTTAGACTACTGAAAGGACGCCTATAGCAAATGGTAAAACTAAGCAGAGCTATGAGGCATTTGAATGACAGAATGTTGAACGTCAAAACAAAGCTCATAGTAGAAGCAATAAAGAAGTACAATTGAAAGTTGTGCATAAAAAGAATTAGTTTATATTTCAGCGTCATCTATATTTTACAAAAATTTTGCAGTTTCTATTTGATCTAGACTGAGAGAAGGTTTCTTGCTCTAAAATAATCTTCGATTTATGTAAATAGATGCCTTGCGTAGAACTAAATAATAAGATAGAAATATGCTATACCCATACACCTAAATTCGTATCATGCACCCCTATGCCCCTGCTAAGTTTTGGTTGATATATGTAATTTAAAGGGATTAATGGAAGTAAAAAAAGTATTTATGAACTAATTATTTACACTTGATCAAAAACTCAATTCAACACTCACAATGATATTTCTAATTTGAGTGAAGAGGCAAATGTAATTTTACCATAAAATAAGACAATTAAATTCAAAGGAAACCTTTCATTTATTTTTTTTATTGAACATTAAAAATAATAATAAGCGCATACTTTATCTTCAGGCAAAAGGAAACAAATAATAACTATTACTTTTGTTTTCTTAATACTTATAGAAAGATCACCTGATGGAAGTATTTTGCGCGGATAATCCTTCTGTTACTGCAATGATTATTTTTTTGCACTAAGGCACTAAATCATGAGGCGCATGGTAGAAAGAATTACAGTAAAGACAAAAAAAAATAATCTTTCTTTTGTTAAGCCGTGTTAATCTTCTAAAAATGCAGGGAGAAAAGAAAACTAGAATATAACAGATAATTGAGAGAGCTTTCTTATCTTATCGATCTTAGATCATTTAAAACTTGGCATGGTATCAAAAAGAAAATGCTATGTTGGTTTAAATGCATTGGAAAAAATATTAGGAGAGGAGGAAAAAAATGTTTACTTTATTTGAACTGATCAAATTTAATACTAAAATTTTAAAAATGTGTCAGTTTTCAAGTAGTTTGAATTTTTGTAAGAAGTTAAATGAAGATACAGTGTTTATAATTAAAATTTCCTTAATCAGAACGGTTTACAACAGAAACTTTTGCTAAGAGTACTGCCAAATTTGTAAAGAAACTTTACGAGGTCATGGAAGAATGATTTCCGTGGGGAAAACATTAGTTGAAAATATCACTAACAGATGGCATTTCAGAATCTTTGAACGTGTATAAAATAGATAAGCATTGAAGATATCACAAAACACAAATGCTTTTGTAATGTAATAATAATATACAGGGTGTCCAGTGCTAACGCTGTCCAATGGCTATTTCCTAAACTGTTAGTCAGAGACACATAGTTCCAATTGCAAAAATGCTTTAAAATATATAATCTATTGCATCAGAAGCAGCCAAAGTCAATAATTCAATTTCTATAAAAATTACGAAATTTAAATTTTTATACGGTCCACCGGTCCTATCAGTTATACAAAAATTTTCTTTATACCATTTCATGCACAATAAAAAAAAATTCGTCCTTCTACGACCAAAATTCATCCATTTATGAAGCAGCAAACATTGTGACTTAAGTCACTTTTCCACGCTTAAAAATGTCCCGTTATGGTAGACCGTTAAAGGACCATATAAATACTGAAATTTTAAATTATAGGTTTTAATTTCATTCTCTGGTATAATGCGGAGACGCAAAACCAATTTTAGAGTACTGATCTTCAAGCAGACAGGGCCTTATTATCGCATGGGCAAATCGGGACTTTGCCCAGCACCCCAAGCTCGAAAGGGCCCCCAATTTCGAATGTTCTTCTGAAACATTCTTTTTTATATCAATATTTTATTAAAAATGAAACAAATTTCATTGATCGGGGATCCCCCCCCCAAATCCATCAATGCCCGGGGCCCCAGTTGGTCATAATCGGACCCCGCAAGCAGAGGGTTATAGTCAAGCTCTATTAAAATCTATCTGAGGTCAAACTTACTAAATCGTATATGCGTAGCATGTAGATGTGTAACATAAGAGTGTGCTACGCAAAGTATAGGAAGAGTTTTCTATACTTCGATTGGTGCATATAGTGGCAGAATAATCTGCTAGTTTCTGGTTCCTCGTTCTAAAGTCCAGTTAGTGTAGAAAGTCCTAGTAAAAAGTTTACTTGTCAAGATGGAACACAAGGTTTATTGCTTCTAGAACTTCGTGAACAATCAGCTGTACAAAATTCACAAGCGCAATCAGACAGTAATGTGCTTTTAACAGACAGCTTAGATCAGAAGTATTCACAAATGCTGTATTTCTCACACAAAATAAAACACTTCTATAGGTAAAATTCAGTGGAAATATACGGGGATAACACTAACAGTCCTTCAAAACTCAGCAACGAAAGATTTACATACAGCACTTAAAAATTAGCTTCGAAAAGCAAGCTAAAATATCGTTTTTATAGCGTCAATACAAAGAGTAACGCACAACTCACTCAAAGAGAGCTCCATGAACACTGACTGGGGTTGTCTGTCACAGGTGCGTGGCCAGGAAATTTTTTCGGGGCGGGTTTGTATGCGCCTGGAAAATTTTTCGGGGGGGGGATTATATCTCGATATCCCCCGCCCCTGGTCTGTCATGCCGGTATTTATAGATGTCGCAGAAGCTACAAGGAGCTTCTAGAAGCATGTACCTCTCGAACATTCCACATAAAGCGGGAATTTTGATTACGTCATAGAAGAGAAATATTAGGCTATTATGCATGTTAATGTAGAAAAACTAACTTTACAAGCCCCATAAAGAAAATCGCGCCAAATGACTTAAATATCGCCAAGCTTGGCGACTTTTAGAGAAATATCACCAAATTTGGCGCCAAAAATAAGTCTCCAAAAGTGAAGTTACCGAAGGCCTAGGACGAATATTTCTCGAGATTTCTAGAAACTGCAGTAGAAGTGAATGGGAAAACCGAAACCTCCGAATCTCCGGTTCTAGTTGACCTATTTTGATGCAACAAAAGGCAAAATTTAACTATTTGACTCGTAGAATACCAATTTTCAACTATTTTAAACCCCAGAATAGTGGGTTGCCCCAAAAATTCGTAAAAATATTTAGATTGCAGTCAAAGGAAGCTATTTAACGCCAGTTCATTTAAAAAACTGTATAAAAAATTCCATTTTCAGCATAAGCTATATTTTTATATTACTTTATTGGATACACATAAATAAACATTAATCTTCTTTATTGCAATCTATATTCATAAAATAGTTAATGAAATTGCTAATAAATATTACAAAGCTCAAAACCATGTGCATTAATTTTTCTCAAATTCATTTTGTATACAACCCCTATTTTGCAGCTGGAAAAGTGCTCTAACTTTAAGCAGCTGTAACTCGGTGAATTTTGGTCGTAGAAAGACGAATTTTTTTTATTGTGCATGAAATTGCACAAAGAAATTTTTTCTAAATATAACTGATAGGACCGGGGGACCGTGTAAAAATTTAAATTTCGTAATTTTTAAAGGATTTGATTTATTGACTTCGATTGTTTCACATATAATAGATTATAAAATTTAAAGCATTTTTGCAATTGGAACTATGTGTCTCTGACTCACGGCTTAAGAAATAGCCATTGGACAGCGTTAGCACTGGGCACCCTGTATATTAAATATAATAGTTTCCTTTATTATTTGCAGTCACAATCGAAAAAATTAGATTATCAAACTTTTCAGGCAAAGCTGTTGATCGCAGTGTATGACACAGAATGTTATGCACATAATCGTGGGGTGTCATTTTTAAAGTTATAAAAAAGCGTAAGTTTTATTGTGTGGGCCAGACTTGTAATTTTCTCAAAGACTGAAATTGCGTATTCAGATCTGCAGATGGAGCTGACTGAAGCTATGTAAATGCCAGCTAATGGCTTTATCGTAAAAAATCGTTTTTTTAATAGTTTTGTGACACATTAAGGTATCCGTACACCTTTGGAGACTTTTTTTGAAATTTGAAAAATTTTACGCTTAAAACTATATTTTATCATTAAATGTAAGAAAAAAAAAGAGATAATCATTTTAAAAAAAGTTATCAAATATCTGAAAAAAAAATTGGGGCCGGAAAAGACAAAAAAAAAAAAAAAAAAAAATCAAAATTTTTGCAGTTTCGCAAAACTCCATAACTCGAAAAATTACTTACATATTCAAAATCTGTAAAATGCATAAGATTAATGATAATATAATCTAGGAAATAGACTATTATCAAGAAGTTTGTCCTGCTACACGAGAAGCTGGAACAGTAAATCTGTATGAATATGGTAAGAAATGCGAAAACAGCCAAGAACTTTAAATACAAACAGCCATAAATTGAAATATTATTAGTTTATGCTAATGAGCGTAGTCTATTCCCTTTAATAATATATAAACAACATGCGAACAAAAATTCATCCCATTCAATGCATTGGTTTTTAAGTTATGATATTTTGCGATAAATAAATCGTCAAAAAACTTCATTTTGAGAAAACGCTAAAAACAACTTTCATATACACTTTATTTAGCTTAGAGCTACTAATTTTCAGACTGCTATATCTCTGCTTCTGCTTGAGATATAATTCAAGTGATTTTAGAAAGATAAAAGATCAAGTTTTATTATTTCATCAAAATTGAAAAATCGATTTTTTGACTGAAAATTACGTTTCTGAGGTGTACGGATACCTTAATTGCTTGGGGCTAAATACATGGTGCCTCATCCACCATGAAAAACAAGTAAAACAATGTAAGACGCCACCGTTAGCTCATATTGGAACTAATATTAAAACGCAATCTCTCTCCAAAATCTCACTAAAGTTTTCTGAAAATCCATGTGAATCCACCAACACGTGCATGGCTAGAAAGTCACGCAGAACGTCAAAACGTCGTACTATAGTTCCTTTCCGGGATATGGTGGCCCATACTGTGACTGCAGGCTAAAGCAATGGTGACTTGACAGAAATATGCGGATTTTTCTTTCCTCTAAATCGCAATTTTTGAGTCATTCACAAAACTATCAAGGTAAACGTTGAACGTATAACAGGCAGCATTTCTGCAAGGGATGCTGTATGCAGGATGTTATACAGCCCAATTAAGTGGCTTAAACGTTCTTTTGCCTTCCGATAATCCCAGCCATACAAGGAAAGTTGATAGGAGAGAAATTTTACTTAATTCTAACACGCCGTAAAACGATATTCTAGACATCAATAGACAATTTGAACTCTGATAGCGAATAAACGTAACGAAAGAATTCGATTTTTGGAATCTGAAATATTTTAATTATTTAATTGTAATATTTTCAGTAAAATACTTTGGCAGCCAGCGCAACAGTGGTACTGAAATGTCCATTTTGAGTAAAATAGGCATAGAATATACAGAAAGTTAACATTTACTAGTATATTGACATCATTGACGTGCGGTGCAATATGCTTTTCTTAAAGATGTTCCAAAAAGTGCATTTTCTGACAGCAGAGCAAGATTGAATTGCACGACATGCAATATTAATCGCTCCTTCAAATTGGCTAAATTATCCGCATTCCCTTGGTATACCGAACTTTGCATTACCACATAAAATCTGCTTATTCAATACATCGCATTACTGAACATGAGAGTCGTTGCAAAAATGTTTGATAAAATGTAAAATTCAAAGGTGAATGTAAAATGTGGTGTCAGTATCAAAATGCTTGTAAAGCGTTCACTTTCTGTACTTTTTATGCTTATTTTATTCCAAAAATGGACCTTACAGCACCACTTTGGTCACTGGTGGCGAAAATCCGAACATTTTTTTATTAAAACTCCTTCTAATTAGTATTTACTACAAATTTGATTCAGTTTGGTTTTACTGTTTTTTCTCAATTAGGATCTAAACAACTGTTCTTTAATTATGGCCACCCTGTATATATACGTATACACAGACACGAAAAGAACATGAATTGGTAGCCAGATACTCGAAATTTAAGCGATGGTAATAAAAAGAATATTGATGCATTTCTAGATCCATTGCGAAATAAATTCATGGGAGAACATTTTTGTGTTCATAGTAGTTGGACTTACGTATGAGCTTACGTAAGAACACGATTGGATTACGTATGCAGCTTACGTATGAACACGATAGGAAAATGCGACTCACTACTCACTTGCCTTTTTGCATTCAAATAACGAAATACAAAAAAAAAATACTTAAATTTAAAGTTTAGTTGTTTTTTTTCTGGAAAAAAACACACAATCTTAACAACAGTGCCGTGCTGGCGTGAAGACTCTCATTCAATGACGCCTTTCGTTACTCTAAGTTTTAATTCGAAAATAGAAACGAAAACAAGGAAATGGCCTCGATCACGTGACGTAATGCAACTAATAAAGTGATAGCGGAAATACGTAGTAAGGGCAGTTCAGGAGTAAGGTTTCTTTCTGAAAGTAAACTATACTCCCGCATGTGTCATGACCAATAATACTTATCAGGATATTATCTGAATATTATCAGCGTAAAGACCTTTGGAAACTTTATCATATTACCCAGAGAGATAGCGCCAGACTAAGTCAATAGGCGGTTTCAGAAGAAATGGGAGTACATTATAAAAAATGATTGCCGAAATAATAATTGGGATATTTCATTTGATTTTCGGTAAGAATTAATTTTACTAGAAGTTGTTACACTACATTCCCTTTCATAGTTATTGATATTAAGTTGGTTTATTTCGTGGGTTAAATGTCTGGCATTTATTATCTAAACCTTGTAATCATATGTATATGAGAGTTTTCAAGAGTTAATAATTAATCACAGCATATAATTTAAATACTAATGATAAATCTTATCAAAAATTGTAAAACCGTTTAATTGTTTCCTAACGTTTACTGTGTACTGAATTATTAATAAAAGTTATCTTGTTTATACTAAACTACTAAAACATTTATGAAATGTCACCTGTAAAGTGAAATATTTCTGAGTTTCTTGTGCATGTTAAGGACTTACAAATGTTGTTAACATAATCAGCAATTTACCTAAAGCTTGTGATGAAATTATAGTTGAACAATATTCAATATGTCTCAAATAATTAGATACACAGGCAAGCAGATACAAAAATAAAATAAATGAATAAATGTAATTAATATAGTATAAAAATTGTGAATTATTGATTACAAAGTGTTAACTTAGCATAACATATAAAAGGATACATTTGACTGGAACGATAATAAAATTGCATTAACAGTCTGGAATGATGATAAAATTACATTAAATATCTTCGTTTAAACAAAATAATGTAGCGTGATATTTTTGTATTCCTGCGTAAAACAGAATTTATTACTCCGGTTTTGAAAGGAATATATGCCATACAGGGTGCTAATTTCATAATATACATTTTGTGTAAAAACCAGCTTATTTGTGATAGTTAAATGGGATAGGGTCAAATTGGAAGACGAAGTATTTATACGAAATCATTTTCTTTAACTATCTGTTGAATTCTTAAGTAATTCACAGAAAATCCAGAAATTTCTTTGCAGAGTATAATGTAAAATATTTATTCGTGCAAACAGAAAAACTCACATAAACGCCCTTAGAACAGTTGCTCCTTAATTTACAGATAATAAATATTTGTTTTTAAAACTCTATAAAATGTCTATCAGTACTTTCCAAAGGTAATACAGTTACAATGCATATCTTAGAAGAAAAAAGCGATAGTCGTAAAATTCTTGCTTTAAAAATATAATGAACATGAGTAACTAAAAATCAATTTCAGTGTTTTTAAGAATTCGTACCCAAACTGGTGTAAGGAGCTAAAACGTTCTTTAGCATGCTTTTTACATTTCCCTTCATATCTCAGAAGAAAAAAAGAGACAGCCGTAAAAAATCTTGCTTTAAAATATAACTAACACAAATAAGTAAGAATTGATTTCAGGGATTTTTAGAATTCGCACCCAAATAGGCATAAGGGGTGAAAACGTTCTTTAACGTTATTTTTACATTTTCCTTAATATCTCACAGGATAAAAGAGATAGTTATATTTTAAAGCAAGTATTTTGCCGCTAACATAAATACCTAAAATTCATTTTCAGGGCTAAAGAATTCGCACCGAAATAGGCGCAAGGGGTCAAAACGTTCTTTAAATTTCTTTTCACATTTCCCTTCATATCTGAGAGGGAAAAAAAGATATAGCCGTAAAAGTCTATAACTAACACAAGCCGTAAAAGCCGTATAACTAAGCCGTATAACTAACACAAATAATTCAAAATCAATTTCAGGGTGTTTTAGAATGTGCACCCAAACGAGTGTAAAGGACCAAAACTTTCTTTTCACATTTTGCTTCCTATATTCAGAGTGAAAGAGAGATAGTCGTAAAATTCTTGCTTAAAAGTATAGTGAACACAAAATGGTTAAAATTCATGATTGCTTATAATTCATTTTCAGGGTTCTAATAAGTAAAATAATAAGCTTCATAATAATAAGTCATGTAGCTTCATAATAATAAGTAAAATAATGGGCCCTGTTCGTCGAACTAAATGCAGAGTTTGGCCTATGTACACATATTAAGATAAGGATTTATTATTCCTCCACATTCATTACATATTCATTACATGTAATGTATTCAGGTTAAATGTATAACATAAATCTCCTTAAACCTAAATTTGCTCTTAAAAAATCTTTCAACTTTGATCAATTTTCATACATTCGCATCTTGAACTCAAAATTATTACTATACCCATTTTATCCCATGTGACTAGACATACTATTGCAGAAATCTCTGCTATTCCTGGGTTCGTCGTTCTAAAGTCCAGTTGGTGTAGAAAGTTCTAGTAAAGAGTCCACTTGTCAGGATGGGACACTTTATTGCTTCTAGAACTTCATCGAACAATCAGCTTTACAAGATTCAAAGCACAATAAAACAGCAATGTGCTTCTAACACTCCGCTTGGATCAGAAGCTCTCACAAATGCTCTATTCCTCACATAAAATAAAACACATCCACAGGTAAAATTTCAGTGGAAATATTCGAGGGACAACATTAACAGTCCCTTAAGACTCAACAATCAAGAATTTAGATACAGCACTTTAAAAACAGCTTCGAAAAGCAAGCCAAAACACTGCTTCTGTAGCGTTAATACAAAGCGTAACACAGCAAACTAACTCCACAAGAGCTCATCTCACTCTACAAGAGCTCAACTCACTCTGAACTGGGTCCTCTCAAAACGCTTATATTTATAGGTGGCGCAGAAGCTACAAGAAGCTTCCAGAAAAGCCTATTGCTCGAAGATTCGAAATAAAACGGGAATTTTGATTACGTCATAAAAGAGAAATGTTAGGTTATTTTGTGATTTTAATGCAGCAAACACATGTCAACTTAAAGCCTACTTTACATCCTCCATTGGGAAAATTGTGCCAAATGACAAAAATGTCGCCATGCTTGGCGACTTTTAGCGAAATATCGTCAAATTTGGCACCAAAAATAAGTCTCCAAAAGTGAAATTATCGAAGGCATATGACCAATATTTGTCGAGATTTCTAGATACTGCATACAAATGAACGGGAAACCGAAACCTCCGTATCTCCGGTTTTAGTTGACCAATTTTGATGCAACAAAAAGCAAAATTTAACTATTTGAAGTGTAGAATGCGAATTTTGAACTATTTTAAGCTCCAGAATAGCGGATTGCCCGAAAATTCGAAACAATGCTATACATTTTTTGCAAGCAATAAATTTCTAAAATTCTTCCTGTAATTTTTTATAGAAAGAAGTTTGTCAGTCACTAAAAACACAGTGTTCTATCTTCTGAAGAGCAGAATGACATTTAAGCCTAGTAAATGCGTTGCCAGATTTATTTTACCAAGATAAAATGCTGCCGATATGCGAGCATTTTAACCACACCTTTTTTTTTTTTTAAATTTTAGAAAAATGCTGTCTAGTAAAATAAAAACAACAAAAGAGTAGCTATACCCATTTTACCCCGGCTACCCGCTTTACCCCTGGTGATCCTCTGCTTTACAAATACTGGAACAGTTGAAATATTTAAAGCTGTTGTCTTTAAATAATTATTGTTTGTTTGTTCAGAAATCGCTAAACGGCCGGCGATACCACAGTGGTGTAAGAGATTTTCAATTTATTTGATCACTAGACCATTTTCTGACGTTTTGCTAGCAGATTTCCAAGGCCAAAAACCAGAACGCGCGGAGGTGTACAAGGGGGGCAAACACAATGCTGTGAAAATGGGCCAAGCTGAATTCATCTATGACCAATGACTGATATATAAGTCTTATGCTGCCATCTGGCGATAATAAATACAACTAATTCCAGTGAATGCTGGTATCTGTGGAATTCTGTTAGTAATTTGTTAGAGTATTTATTTTCTGGACTTGCGTCTTGTATTGTACACGTTTTCTAGAAAAAAAATATTTTTACTACTGAAGGGGAAATTTTATTCATCGTCAGAGGTATTAACACAAATTACTAAATATATATTAGTGATAGCTTGACACTAACTAACTGACTTAGCGAATATAGATTTTCACGCTGTGTAAATACTCACAACAGGCTCAATACTCTGGAAAAGGACATTTCAAATTGAAGAATAAATTAAACTACTAATTTAAAAATAAAAACACTAATTCTTTCGCAGAAATACCATGCTAAATCCCTGCCAGATGGTACAACAGCGCGATCTATCGATCGAATCGGCGTTAGGTCCATTTTCGCGGAAGGAACAGCATTGCCGATGGAATCCCCTTCAGAATCTAAGTCCATGACAGAAGGTCAGAAACTAGTCTGTTGCACGAAAGCCTTTGCGGCCACCCAAGCCCGGCGCCAAGCGAAGAAATTTTTACGAGACATGCGGACGGCAAAGTGTTAATATAATTAGCCGAGGAGTGTAATTTTTATTATTTACAGTATTATGTTTCGTTCTTCAACATTTTAGGACTTTTTTTTTGGGGGGGGTATATGCGCTAATTTTCAAGCTCAGTCAGACGGCTTCCACTCTGAACTACCTTTGTTCCCACATAAATGTGGTATTGCACAAAATTACGAAAATAACTATCATGCTCTACTTTCACTTCTGAAAAGAATAAGCAACATCAGAAGTTTATGAAATGTCTTTTTGCATATTGTACAGAGATAAATTTTTGAAAAAAAATGAAAAGCTAAGCTTTCAAATGGTTACCCGGTGTAAAATTTCTCGCAGATTTCTTTTATTGGACGAAATGGATAGCGTGTACCATAGCCCTCAAGACCTGGAAAATGAACCTCCGTAGGAGATTTGATTTGTATGACTTTGATGCGGAGAATGAACCTGAGAAACTTGGAGTTCTCATACCCAAAGAGGAAATAAAATGGGAATCACCGCTCTCAGAGGATCATCTTCAAAGGGTAAGTAGATAGACGCCAGCAATTTACTGTTTTCATAAAATATAAGGTTTATTTCCCAATCCTTCTATTAACTAGTAACACACACGTTTATGCTGTGTTAAATATAACAAACTCTCTAAACTTCGTTATTAAAATCGTCAATACATAATACTAACCTATACTACTTTCTAATATAGTTTCAAAGTCGTAACTATCAGTAATAGTTAGCTTTTAAACTGGGGAAATCCGTTTAGCAGTTGCCTTCATGGTAAGATTTAAAAAAAAGTATGCGATGGAAAAAGTATTTCATAATGAATTGCGTGTCTGTTTCAGTTGTCAAAAGTTTCAATATTTTCAGATATTTATAAACTATTTTAAAAGTTCAAAAATTTTCACATAATAATAAATTCATGCATTATCGAACGGCACAAAGTTTTAATTAAAACTGTTTTAAACTTCAATGAATGATGTGTTTCATATAATAAACCAATTTTGAGGCATCACTAATTATTGTACTACATTTATTTTCATCCACATACAATTTTAAAGATGATACAGTGAAAAGTTTTGAACGCTAATTTAGAGTTTCAGAAAAGAATTTAAAACTTGCGATAGGAATAACGATTTACTATCATTTTAAAATTGCATACGTAAATTAATGCATTTAGTCTTTGACTTTTTAAAAAGTTTTTGTGAAGATATATTTGAATGTAGAGTTTCCTTAAACTACTCAGTGCATTCGATAACGTTTTTCAAACGCACACATAAAAATTGAGCAGTTGTTCATCTTCAACTGTTTTAACCCATTAATGCCTAGTGTCCATTTTTTGGGACGGCATTTTCACTATCAGTCGAAAACGTTATTTATTTTTCCTAGCCTTCATTCACGAGCATTGAGCCTCAACTCCACAAAATATTTTAACATGGCCAAGTAGGATGTTGCCATTTCAATTTTTATACATTACTAGCTGAAGTACCCGTTCTTCGCACGGGAATGAATGGACTTTTTGACATTAATATTTGTTGTGATTACTATTTATTGTAATAA
Organism: Cheiracanthium punctorium; assembly: GCA_038373885.1. Lineage (NCBI taxonomy): Eukaryota > Metazoa > Arthropoda > Arachnida > Araneae > Cheiracanthiidae > Cheiracanthium > Cheiracanthium punctorium. The sequence goes on from JAWZYV010013519.1 coordinate 716,375, forward strand.
AGAGATATAGCAAAATGGATATCGCGTTATATTGTGTTCAATAATCATGCATACTGAATTTCAAGGCAATCGATTTTATGGTGCAGAAGGCGATGCGGCGTAGCGCAATCTAGTGGCGAGTTTTAGCAAAACGGATACGGCGAAAATATTCTTCGCATTCAGATATCGATGCATACGAATTTTCATGACGATCGGCTGAATAGTCCTGAAGTTCATGTGTTGACGCGACATCTAGTGTCAAGTTATAGGAAAATGGATCGTGCCAAACTCTTCCCCGTGTTCAAATATCTATGTATACCTATTTCCATGGCGATCATTCGCACAGTCAAGAAGTGATACACTGCAGGGCCATCTAGTGGTTAATTAAAGAAATGATTTGCTACAGCGCCGTCATGTGGCGAGTTATAGGAAAATGGATAACGCCAAAATATTCTCATTGTTCAAATAGCTATGAGTACTGATTTTCATAGCCACCGTTTGAATGGTCAAAAATTTGGCCTGCTGCAGCGTCATCTAGTGGCGAGTTAAAATAATAATGCATTGCAGTGCCACCTAGTGGTGAGTAACATCAAAAGTAACACAGTTAGAATATATTCTTCGTGCTCAAATGTGTAAGTATAAAAAATTTTATGCCGATCGGTCGAACGGTATAGAAGTTGATGCGTTGCAGCGCTATTTAGCGGTAAGTTACAGCAAATGGATAGTGAAAAATATTCTCCGTGTTCTAATATCCGCGTGTACCAAATTTCATAGAAATTGGTTGGACGATATTCGCATAGCAAACGGCTAAACGGAATAGAATTCGACGTTCTGCTGCGCCAGCTAGTGGCAAGTTAGAGGAAAACGGATAGCATAAAAACCTTCTCCATGATAAAAGACTTAGGTGAACCAAATTTCATGGTGATCGGTGAAACGGTGCTGAGTTTTTCAACCTCCTACACACATACCAACATTCATTTTTATCTATAACCAGTCTTATTATATATACCAGTCTCAAGTAAAATCCAGTTTCAAATCTAAGCCTCGCCAAAGTGCCAGCATACGCCATTTTGCAAGAGTTTTTTCAGGGAATCATTCGAAGCATTGACTTAGCAGCAATCAAAGTGGGAAATGGTTCGACCGCCAGGCATTTTTTTGAAAAGTGGAATCCCTTAATACAGCCTCATTTTTTAAATTATCAACTATAACATGTTTTATTCATCGTTACCTCGATGTACTAAATGCGAAGATTTCAATTTTCTGAAATTTGGCGGATTTCCCCCAAGTTAAATCAATGTACTCAATTGGCGAGAATTCTGAAGCTACATCGCTTGAAATGCCCTAATAACTGCATTATTTCTGCACGGATAGTTAAAATTTCATGCTGTATTCTAAGAAAACCTATACACTTGTTTTCAAAAATGCTATTCCCTTAAGCTCTCAGTAAATTGCGCCAAAAAGCCTAAAACTGTGCAAACCGCTAGAACTCACTTTCTAAAAATCGGCCTATCAGCCATTTTATTTTTCGCCAAACTAAAAAAATTTACATATTAGTCTCGGAAATCTTCGATCCTCATTGTTTTGCGTATAAAACATTTCATTCCTGCTCTCATTTCTTATGCGCACACGATATTATAATTAAAAAAATAACCTTACAAATATAAACTAAAAAAATCATTATTATTCTTTTCTTTTCACTTTAAGAATTTAAAACATTTTATTCGGCAAAATCGCCACACATGGCAACCAAGATGCTTATTTCACACACTTTTTTCACTACAGGGGTTACAATTACATAAAGCTTTCTGCGTGGAGAACATAAAAAAATCTCTTAAATTCCGGGAACGGATGGACTTTCAAAGTTTTAAAGTGGACTATCATTTATTCTATATTATTTTACATATATCTGTGTAAAATTTCAGGCTGACAGGTCCATTTTTGTGGAATTGTATACTACCCAAATCAACAAATTGACAAACAGAATTTGATTTTTATTTATAAGATTACCTACGCTTGTTTTTAAAAATACCCTCTCATTAAATTGCGCCAAGCGCTAGAATCATAGAAAATCTGACACACTTTCAGATTTTAAATACGCACTAAAGTGCTATATATAAAAAGTGTTATAATCCATGGGTCTTCCCTATTTTCGTTCCTTCTTTTATTAAGTTGGAAAGTGTATCATTATTCATGAGTGTGATTAAACAAAATTAAAATTGATATTTCTAACATCCTTTTTTCTGGATGTAATATATTAGAAATAGATGCAGAAAAGCTGCTCAGAAAAATGCACAATTCCAACTGAATGAAAATTTCAAAAACTTATACGCAGGTGTATTCATAACCCAAATAGCAGACGATTAAATTACGATAAATAGCGCCAAGCGTTAGAATCCTCCACAAAATCGGACATCAACCCCTTTTATTTTTCGCCCAATTAAAAAGTTGCACATTTATTTTCGGAAAATTTCCAAATTCTATTTTTCTTTTGAGTATAAATCATTTCATTCCCGCTCTGATTTCACATGCACACGATATTTTAATTTAAAAACAACCTTACAAATAATCTAGTCAAAATAAAAAAAAATCGTTATTCTTTTAATTTTACTTCAAGAGTCTGAATCATTTAATGAACTGCCGAATGTGGCAACCTATATAAGCTTAATTGTCGCTTAATGCACTGTGGGGTTACAATTACGAAATGGCGGAAAGCAAAAATTAGCCTTTTGCGATACGTTTTTATCGATATTTCCTAAAATAGTTCGAATTTTGAAAAAATCGCTTCGAGGTGTGTCGGGACCTGTCATGGAGAATTTCCGTTCAAAATTTGGTAGGTCTACGATCACCCGTTTGCGAGCTACGCGAGACACAGACAAACAAACAGTTTGCACACATTGTTTTATTAATATAGATACCAGTCTCAAATAAAATCCAGTTTCAAATCTAAGCCTCACCACAGTGCCAACATACGCCATTTTGCAAGAGTTTTTTCAGGGAATCATTCGAAGCATTGACTTAGCAGCAATCAAAATGGGAAATGGTTCGACCGCCAGGCATTTTTTTGAAAAGTGGAATCCCTTAATACAGCCTCATTTTTTAAATTATCAACTATAACATGTTTCATTCATCGTTACCTCGATGTACTAAATGCGAAGATTTCAATTTTCTGAAATTTGGCGGATTTCCCCCAACTAAAATCAATGCACTCAATTGGCGAGAATGCTGAAGATAGATCGCTTGAAATCTCTTAATAACTGCATTATTTCCGCACGGATCATTAAAATTTAACGCTGTATTCTAATAAAACCTTTGCACTTGTTTTCAAAAATTCGTTTCCTTAAGCTCTCAGTAAATTTCGCCAAGCCGGAAACAGTGTAAACCGCTAGAACTCACTTTCTCGGCATTTGAGCCATTTTATTTTTTCGCCAAACTAAAAAATTTTAACATATTAGCCTCGGAAATCTTCAATTCTTATTGTTTTGCGTATAAAACATTTCATTCCTGCTCCGATTTCCTATGCACACGATATTATAATTTTAAAAAAATAACATTACGAATATAAACTAACAAAAAAAAAATCATTATTATTCTTTTATTTTTACTTTGAGAATTTAAAACATTTTATTCGGCAAAATCGCCACACATGGCAACCACGATCCTTATTTCACACTTTTTTGACTACAGGGGTTACAATTTCGGAAAGCTTTTTGCGTGGAGAACATAAAAAATCTCTTAAATTCCGGGAACGGGTGGACTTTCAAAGTTTTAAAGTGGACTATCTTTTATTCTATATTATTTTACACATCTGTGCCCAATTTCAGGCTGATAGGTCCATTTTTGTGGATTTGTATACGAATCAAATCCACAAACAAACAAACAAACAAACAAACAAATAAACAAACAAACAAACAAACAGAATTTCATTTTTATTTATAAGGATAATTTTAAAAGACATCATCCCTTGTTCAAGAAGTTGACATAGGAAATTTATCAATTATTGCTCTTATTAGCAAAAATCGAAGAAGTCGCAAAAATATCTGGGCACAAATGGGTTAAACAAACATTACCCGCAGACTGTTCCCATTGAAATAATATATATTCTTATCGCACATCCTATAAATAAGTGACATTCTTTATCCTTTTCAAAAGGCTTCCGATGAAATTTTCATCTACGGTGTGAACTCCGGGTCCGAAGCTTTGATTGTTAGGATTTCAAGGCTGCCGAATGATGAGTCAGAGGGATGGATATACATAAAACTATCCGACGGTCGCTGGTACCAGCTGGAACACACCATGGGATATCAGCGAAATTTCGGTGGTCGCTGTGCCATGTACACATGCGGAGGATTGCAGATGTATCCTCTTAGTGCCATGCGCCGATGGAGAATTTCTTATACTGGAATATTTAAAGTAAGTGCTATATTGTGTAGCTTGTTCAAGAAAATGGCGAAAACTTCTATTTTGTTACATTTATTAACTGAGTAATTGGAAAGCAAGACAATTTGCTTTCTTTTTCAAACATAAATTGGCATTACCATTGGCCTTATATACACAGGGTATACAAAAAGTTCGATTAAAATGCTTGGATTATTTTTCCATTAGAGATACGTGGGCAATGCGAATTGCCAAAATGTATAAATAAGGTAGGGGGGGGAGACTACGTTAAGAAAAATTCCTTTCCTGAATTTTCAAAAAGTTACACATTTTAGAATCGCATACGAGCCCTATACAAGAAAGTCAACATTACTGAAATGCGTCCCATGCACTTTGATGTGATGACAAAATTTTAGAATTATATCCTAAAAAGTATCAGAGATATCCTCAAAGATGCGCAATGGTTAGATGTGAATTAGAATGTAAAAATTTATTGCTAGAGAGCAAAAATTTATGTTCTCTCGTAATTTCAGTATGACCCATAAAACTCGATCACTTGACGTCGTTTTTTTGTTTAGCGACACATTGAAAAGCTGTATATGTCAGCATACATTTATCTTCATATATCTGACCCTGTTTAGGATATAATTCTCAAACTTTCTACGTCACCTCATCAGTGTATGGGGCACATTTTAGTGGGAATATTTTCGTACGAGGTAATATGCAAACTCTAAAAGTGAGGTTTTGAGAAACTAGCGATAAGAAGTTTTTCTAAATGCAGTCTTTTTTCCTAACTAATTTTGAAAAAAAAATTTCATTTTACATTGCCCTCATGTATCTAATAGGTATCTGCATGTTTGATGCAATATGAATTTTACATTTGTTTATTTACTTATTTATTTGTTTATTCCTATACGGACATTTTAAACACGCATATTATTCACTTTTTCCTTCTAAGACAAAGGCGTACTATGGTAGAGTGGTGTTTTACATTGGGGGCATTTGTTTTTGATTTTCAGGATAGATGGTCACATCAAATGTGAGATACTAGAACGAAAAAGTATGGCTGGATAACGTATAAGATGCCTAAAGTGCTTATGGGAGATATGTATAGACAATCAAGACCTTTACATGGTCATTTGCCATTTGTATTTCAAACTATATCTCCTACCTTTTATTCACAGTATCCAATTACTTTTGGCTCTCAGTACGATAGGTATGTGGATAGGAATTTTATAAATATGCATAATTATTTATTTTATTTACATTATAAGAATTTTTATTTCAATATTAAAAAAAAAGTATAGCCCTCTACAAATGAGTTACGATAATTTAATTGCACACTTGATTTTTGAAATCTTAAATTACTGTTCCTGTATTCAAGATGCAACAAGAATAACAACAAATCTCATTATGATCAAGTAGCTGAGTTCGATTGTAGAAATTTTTATTTCCCATAAAACTCCTTCGAAAGGAACGCAGACTATATTCTCAAACCTAACTGAAAATAAAAACAAGAGAGCATTAAAAAAGATCGAAAATGCCTCGCAAAATTGAATAAATATTAATTAATTTCATTTAATTAATTAAAAGAGATTAGAGAGTTTTTTATAGTAATTTATAAAGGCTACTTTTTATATGTGTTTGTGTTATTAGAGAATATTTTATTGAACATTTACCTTTTTAGAACAAACTACAGCATATTTAGTTTTAATGGAGTTGCATGTAATATTCGTCGTATGCATATTTTTTTTTAATTTCTGCTTATAAAAAATATTACTACGGTAAAAATTGTAAAAATTGAAATTCGACAGTCTTATTGCAAAAAGAGCAAGTTCCATTTTCAATTAATTTAACAAATGCAATTTAACTTGTATAAAATTTTATAAATACTCATATTTTTTCCAACTCAGTAGTTATTTAACTTTTTTCACGACCTTCTAATGGAAACTTTAGTGCAAAGGATGTAACCACTTTTCGCTTATATTTCTGGTGTGTTTTATTTTTGAAGTGGAATTATATAGTATTAACTATACAACTATAAGGAGAGAGTACATTTATTATATTTCATGCGTCTCTATTCTGTATTGCCGCAATGACTTAGAAATTCAATTAAATTTTAAAATATATTATCTCACGTCATGATGAATGCTTTTTTTAAATTTTACATGTATATATTAATCGCATTGCTTTTGCAGAGAACAAAAGAATTCTGGCGAAAGAAAGAAAAATGATTTTTGTAAAGTTTACATTTATGTAAGTTTAACATCGTTTGTTATATTTTGCAAATTCTTAAGTTTTGTCAGTGAACTTTTTGTAATAGAGCATTTTGTAATTGAAATTTTCACAATTTACATTATTTTCTCCTTAAAAAATCGGCAGTCGATTTAAGCTGCCTATTGTTTCATTTAATTTTTTTTCAATATGCTAATTTTTAAATATTTCACCACACGTATTTTTATAAAAATACACCAAACATCTAAAATTAAAATTATTACAGTATATTTTGTACATATAAAACAAATAACCAATTATATATTTTCTTAATTAAAAAAAATCAGTATCTATCAAAAAACATTCTACAACAAAATTGGTAAGCTCTGAAATATGCTAGTCCCCATTTAATCATAAGCTATTTGCAATTATTCATCAATTTTTAGCTTACAAACTCAAAGCTCCGAAGCTTATCACCAGTGTTTCCCCTTATGTGTTACATTTTCAGTCAATAATTTTATGCATATCTATTTTTCTTTCTGTAAGATAAGGAAGTATACATAAAAAGAATGTTTCGGTCCTTATTCCGAATGGGTAAATAATTCAAAAATCACTCTCTTTTGGATAATCTAAATTACAATTCATAACCATGAGAAAATTCCGTAGTATTAGTATCGGTAATTTCGGCTATGTGAATTATTGACATTCGGAAAAACGACGCTATTATAATACTCCGCCCCTCCCCCCAGATAAACTTAGATGTTTAATGAATGTATTTTTAATTTCCGTCTATTAAACGTAAATAAATACATTATTACATAAAGATCTTACAACAATATATAAAAACATATATACGCAGAACAATATGTTCAAGATATCCGTTCAGCCTCTCATCTGTTATAAAATGTTTTGGGTGTGTAAGAAAACGTGGAGGTAAAAAAGATTGAAAAAAATGCTATGAATTTTCCCATTCATCAGATCTTACTATACAATGTTTTCGAAGATAAACTTATTGCAGGTGTGAGAAGCGTACTGTTTTCGTCGGTAATCTCGAAAAGCACAGTATTATAGCAATAATTTTTAGTATTTTTTTGTCCCTTGACACCTAAATTGACTGGGAAAACAACTATTTAGCTTCAGATGTAGAATGCCAGTTGATACTGGTGATGTAAAACTTAGATTTCGTGCAGTGCCAAAACGTTACTCTACTATATAGTCGGAAACAATTGTTTAAACTACTTGACCAATTTCAGAATTTCAATGACATACCTTGTTGAAAATATTTCAAAGCAAGTTATGACTGCATCAAAATATTTAATTTTCAATAAATAAATTGACTAAACGCATAAGTTATATATATATATATATATATATATATATATATATATATATATATATATATATATATATATATATATATATATATATACGTATATATATATACGTATATATGTATACACTATTTATAAGAGTAATTAACAGTTTCATAAGATCTAAATTGTTAATCACACTAAAATACTTTTCCCCAAAAAAGCACATTTGGCAAATAATATCTAAACAGGGAGTTATATCAACTATAAATTAAGAACAAACTTAATTTAAGTAATTGGAATTTTTTTACGGCAATTTCTCATATTACGTCTTTTATATAAATGTTCTATATACGATGTTTTGTATGTGAAGTATATTTTTAATTTTACTTATTTTAATATTATCTAATACGACTACTCACGTGCTCAGCATAATCAGTTTAAATTAATAAAATTTCTTCCAGATGGACTGCATCCTCAGAAGTATTTGACGCCTGCTCTGATCTCGACATAAGTTCAACTGCAGGCTCAATGGCTCAAGCAAAATGGAATTCCCCTTTTCCTTCTCTAAGAGCGTAAGTTTATCGACAACATTCCATCAGTCAGGTATAAGTAAGGAGACCATATTTCCGAAAGTAGAATTGAGGACTTGTCCCCAATTCTGAAACAAAATTGGGGATATTTTATCATTAATGGAATAATTAACAGTAATCTATTTATTAACAGTAATCTATTTTAATTTACCAGCTATGTGATAATTTATAATTGTCTTCAATTGCTTCTTTACATTTTGGGCTCTTAGAGGTTGACAATCATTCTTCAGTCTCTGTATTCGCCAGATTTTGCCCAGTGTAACTTTTATCTACTCTCCATCTGTTAGCCAATGACAAAATCCCAAATTTTGACGATGTGGAGGCTACAAAGCAGAGGAAATTGAAAGATAGCGAAGTTTGAGTTCCAGGCAGCGAAAGAGTAGTGCACTGAATCTAACGGAGAGTATTCCCCGGGTACTGTGTCATTCAATTACTTGCCCAAAGAACAGAAATACGCTTATAACGTCATTCAGTTATACAGTCATAAGTAAGGGATGTATTTTTAACAAGTTAGCCTATGATGTAAATCTGTGGTAATTATGTAAGTATGAGCTCATAGATTCCCAGTTTTGCGCAAAAAGATATTCATAAAACAAAAGCAGTTGCTTCAACGCAGGTGACTGTTTTATTCTTGAAGAAAGATTTTGAATAATAAAACTATTTTTCAACTCTCGAATCAAAGGAGTAAATGTGTTTGTCAGCCTCTAATTGTTTGAATTGTGTTACTGCAGGATAGAGAATGTTCAATTTCATTGAGGAAATGCAAGAAAAATCCTGAGAGTGAACTAAAATAGAGATGCTTGAGAATCTGGATCATGTGCTAAGCTTTACAAAAAGTTTCGATTTATAAGCGCCCATATAGGCGATGAACAAACTAAATCTACTTCTCTAGTAGTAGATGCCGTTATCGATTTCATAACCGAGTTAAAATAACCACAAATTAAAGGTAATATTAACTTTATAGCTTTCATTAATAAAAATTAATCCTTAATTATTAACTAATACGTAACTTTCGTAGTTTAACTTAATTTTTATATAAATTAACATATTTTTTTCTAAGAACCTTTTACAGAAGTCTATTTTCCGTATTATTTATTTTCATATTTAAATGCTTGTAACAACTGCCAGAATGTTACATCTTATTTCAAAACTTAACTTTCAAGCAGTGTGACATGTACTTGCAAATGTTTTAAACAATATTTATTTTTTTTTTCTTTGGAACAAAACTTTAATAAACTTTTCAGATCTTTATATTTAACTTGTTTACTACGACTTTTTAAAAAGTCGCAAATGTGACTGTTTGGTGACTCGTGGAATTTTCATACGGTCCAGTCATGCATGGCATGCTCCAATAACTGGTTTTTGAGTACGCCGATTATGCTGCTTTCTCCATTCTCGTTTCCTCAATTCATAGTTATTCTCGTGATATAATAAAAATTGGTTATTTCTATATTTCATGTACAGGGTTGTCCAAATTAAACTTTCCCAATTCAGAGGCCTGTGCAGGATGTTGTATGGGTCATAATGTGATGAAATTTTGAAAACAGACACTTCAGATCACGCGCTCGTGATTTATTAAAATAAAAATATTAGTACAAGAAGTTGCCGATAGGTGGCGCTGCAGATCAACAAGACGTTCTACAGATGTTCTGTATGTGTACCGTGGTCGAATAGGACATATCAACAGCACGAGAAACAGTTGGCACACTGACAACACTATGTGGCGATTGGCTAGTGCCGTCCACGACCGCCAAAGCAACGTCTTGTATGCGTGCAGAATCCACAACATGTCGTCCTCTACCTGGTGAAATTCCCAGCTGTCCGGTTTTTTCGAACTTCTTCATCATGTCTCGTAAAGTGCATGGTGTCATTGGTCCTCGGCGTAAGTTCTTCACCTGATGGAATGCTCTGATCACAACACAGGAGTTCTCGTCATTCTGGTAGAAAAGTTTCACTAACAGAGCTTTGTCTTTCAAAGTCGCCATTGTGCATCAGCGAGCTGGAAACAACTGCCTGTGCAGCGACTGTCTTCCACTTTTTTAGGGCTCGTCTTTTGGATACGTGGCGCAGAAGCTTTATTTCTGCAAATCACGTTGGTGCAATATGCAAATAACTACTGTTACAGCGCCACCTATCGGCAACTTCTTGTACTAATATTTTTTAAATAAATCACGAGCGCGTGATCTGAAGTGTCTCTTTTCAAAATTTCATCACATTATGACCCATACAACATCCAGCACAGGCCTCTGAGTTGGGGAACTTTAATTTGGACAACCCTGTACTTTTTACTAATGAAAACGCTCTAAACCAATAACGATGTGGAAATTATTTTATAGGATAACTGCAAATTTTAACTTTTACGCACAATCTGGGGTCATAAATGGCGTAGTGCAACTCGAAAATGAACCAGATAAAGAAATGTATCTGTTTGGAGAAAGGATCAGAAACACGGGTAAATAGCTCTTTCACTCTTCTGTTGGTTTTTTAAAAATGAAAAATTACAAAATCAACTAAAAAAAATAAGTTATGCATTAAAGTTTACTGATTAGTAGTGAAATGAAACAATGCTTTTCTACACGCAAATGAAATGGAAAATAAAGCTCTACATAGTATAAGTATGTATAAAGATTTGGCCTTTGTTAGGCAAGTGCCTTTCGCGTAGGCTTACTCTGGCTCAAAATACAAATACAAATTGTTCAGTAGCTAAATTTTCGCTGGCATAAAAAACCAAATGCTGTAAAACTTGTTTCAAACGGATCACCTGTTAGGCAAAACGAATCTGAAATTGAATTAACTTTTGTTCCTTCAAATTGCTCCTCCTCTGCCGGCAAACATTCTGCTCATCTACTATACATGTTGTAATACGCTTCACTTCAAAAGACGATAAAATCAAACAGATTAAATTAAGAGTAAATGTGGAATGGACTATAACAAAAAAAAAATAATTTAGTAAAATATATATAAATAAACATTAAGGGCACCGGAAAGTAATGTTACTTTCTTTCATAAAATTCAAACAAATAAATTTTCAACAAGGTTTTAATTACATAAAAGATGTTCTTAAACAAAGGATTCATATTTGTGACATTTCAAAGCAAAAAGTTTGCACAGATAACTTTATTTTTCATGAAAGATGGCCTCCCTAGCCCTTTTTTTTTGTCTTCCCTCCTTAGAACAGAATTAAAATTCCCCTCAAATTTATTTTTAGGAGCTCTTCAATGTTGTTATACATCAAGAATTTTACGGATATCTCCATTTTTTGAGATCATGCGGAATATTTTAAAACAACATTTATGTCTCCTACCCTCCATAGGTTACGAATTTTAGAAAATGCTGGTCTCCATTAATTAATTAGGTTATGTACAAAATTTCAGATTTTATTGTAGAAAGGCTCATGTGAAAAACGGGAATAACTGCCACAATACTTAATCAACAATATGAATAATTGATTAACTGTTGGGGTGCTCTATGAGATGTTTGTACAGCTGGAGCAGTCATCTACATCTCATTAGACGGAGCAATAAAGATTTCTGGCATATCCTATTTTAACTAATGATCGTTTCACTTGCATCTTACATTAAACTTCGGCGCAAAAAAATTTTGATACCACTTCCTGACTCACAAGCAATTTTAGTACATGCTTTAGTACACAGTTTCCATGTATTAAGCACATTTTTTGACAATAAGGCTCATTTTTTATATTTGCAACCACCAATGTATATTAGACATTATATCAAAAGATTAAGCTGTTTTTATGTGCTACATGCAATAATATAAAACAATAAAATTTACAACCTTATTGTTGAACATATTTCTTATATTTTTTAGGAGAATCTTCTTTCTTGAGTGGCAATCAATTTAAGCTCATTTTAGGAGTTGTACCAGAAGTAAGATCAATATTTTAAAACAGTATTTGTTGCATAAATTCGTAAGGAAGTTGTTGAAAGTATATTTAACACAATGCTCTGTTTAATTACTATACTAATAATCACAACCAGTGTACATTGTTCTCATCTGTTTTTTTTTTTATGCTAAACTCGATTTTAAAGATAATCGAGTTCATCTTAATTTTTATTTAAGGAATTAGTTGAATGAATTGCATAATGAATGATTACGAATTTATGAACCTAATTTACGCAATTTCCAATTTAGAGATGCATTTAAGTGTTAAAAAGGATTAATCGAAATTATTCTTTATACATTTTTTTTTTTTTTTTTAGAATGGACTGATTTTACATTTGCAAAATGCTTCCATACCGAATATACTCCATAAGTATGGAAATGTGTTTATTCTTTTTAATTTTTATTACATAATAATGTTATTTCCCTTATTATATACAACTTTAACTGTTTCATTTAATTTTAAATGAAAATATAAAAATGCATTTCATTTAACATCTTATGTAGTATTATTGTTTGCTTTACTTTTATTTATTTCCATTTACTTTCTTGTAAATTATAAAGAATATTATTTCAAAGATGCATAAAATGTATTCATATATATACATGTATATGAATAGAATTGTATTGTATAAGTTGTATAGTATATGAATATACAGAGTGACCAGCCTCAATGTGACCCAATAGCTAATTCCCGAACCGTTCAGTTTAGATATGCACTTCCAATTTGAAAAATGTTTTTAAAAAGGTAAAGAATGTTTTTACGTGCTTTCCGAACCCAAAAACACATTTAGAAAGAAATTACAAAAGTTAAATTTTTATACGGTCCCCAGGTCTTATCACTTATATTTAGGAAAAGATGCAGTACACAAAAACAAAATAAACGCAAAAAGTTTCATTTTATTACGATAAAAACTGACCGAGTTATGGAACTTTGAAAATCAAACATTTCATCCATTTTCTCGGCCATTTTCAAGACGGTCCCTTACTAGCTTCTTGAAAATGGCCGAGAAAATGGATTCCATTAATATGCCCAAGAATTAGAAAGTGAATGTCTTCTTCTAAAAACATTTAACAAATGTTCAAGTATTAATAGTTCAAGTTAATGTCTTGTTCCAAGAGAAAAAAATCATATGTTCAAGGATTAATGTGTCAATATAATGTCTTATTCTAAAAAAGAATTCATTTGTTCAAGTATTGATATTTATTTCAATTTAATGTCTTAATAGAAAAAAATAAAATAAAAATCAGAATTTGCATATACATCTCAATTTATTCTTTTAATTTTCAAGCTTAATATTTGCTCCACTACTTCTTCAAGAGATCTCAGTAGATGTTTATCGAACTGGATGCCCACAAAAAAGTTGTTTTGAAGACCCTATTGCCCAATCTACGTTGCAAAGTTCATGACCATTTAACGCATACTGAAGTCATAGAAACTTCCTTGCTAAGACATTAAACTCTAGATACTCGATAATTTCGAGATATTTCAACATGAACTTACAACAATCAGCATGGTTATATGAAACTTTTGGGAGAAAAATATGAAGCATAAAAGCCATACTCCAAATTTGGCTGTGGCTTCCAAATTATAAAACACGAAATAATGTTTGACCTTGTCTTAAAAAGAAAAGTGTAACTCTTACATTTATATATTTTGTAAGATTTCGGAAGGTCACTTTGTGTGTCTCGTGAATTCTGGAACATGTGTTTGACGAAATTAAACCTAAGCAATTTTTAATTGCTGAAAAAATTCATTGACAGATTAATTTATATCTTATAGCATAATTCATTATTTATGTTTGATGATTGTAATAAATTTTCATTTTATATTTTAAGATGCAGACTTCATATAACTACTAAAATTATATACAATAAATTAATCACATTTTTTCTATCGATAATCGTTGAAAACCTTATAGTCTTAGCATAATAATTATTTAATTACATCCTCAGTTGCGTTTACATTATGTAATTGTGGCAAACATCTTACCCATGATAAAAAATAAAACATTTTAATTTATTTAATTTCAAATTTCACTATTAGTTATTTTATATTCTAAACATTTGAATCAAAATTGTTTCAGCTACAACTTTGGTTTTATTGTAAGTCCCAACAGTCATGTTTCTGTAGTAGAAAGTGGAATTATAATTACAAGGAAGTCACAGGAAGAAGATATGAGCAAGAATGTAAGCGTAACTTTTAAAGCAGGTAAAGTACTATCATACAAAATTTTAAGGGCAACATTTTAGTTGTTATATTTATTTGAGTTAAATTAAGAAACAGTTTAGTAGGACCAATGAAAAAATAAATTTAAACACAGTTTACTTTGATTTCACAAGCAAATTCTTCTTTATGTTGGTTATGTAAATGGGTTTTCACTGAGGTACTTGCTTTCAATTTTTCCAGAAGTCTCAGAAATCGTGCAACGTCACACAAATATACAAGTTGCTAAAATATATTTAAAATTTTCATTTAGAGTGTGATGGGTCTTTAAATGGAGCATTTCGAAAAAAAAAAATCCTGTTATTTCGGTGCATTAAAATAAAAAAAAAAAAAAAAAAAGTGTCTAGCACGTAAAAATTTTTAGATTTTCTCTTTACACGCTGTTCTATAAACTGAAATAAACGTTAAACCAGTATCAATTTCGAAACTTTTAGGTAAAAGTAAAAAAAAATGAGCATTTTTCACATTGCGTCACTTTGTGAAAATTTTTGATTTGCACTTCATATTTAAGATTTCTTTCTGAAAATTTTATAAAAGGCACCGTTTTTTTTTCTTATTTATTTGAGTGGGCAGTGCAGCCGATAGGGAATAAATCTAAATTCCTCCAGTTCCTGGGGAAATTAGTTTATTTTAATTTGTGTACGAAAATTATAACAAAAACTTTGTTTGTACTACATACGCTCTTAAAAGCACAGCTATTTTCCATACATTTCTATCGACAGCTTTTGCACACTTTCCATTCGCTATTTTGAAAAATGAAATTGTCGTTCCCTTTGATAGCTAGATATATGAGAAGATATATTTTGAACGAATCCCAAGTCATTTCTTGGCAGTCCTTTTCCTAGTGATACAACAAAAGGAAAATGATGTCGAAATCTTGAAACAGTTGTCTGCGCTTTATCATTGCACACTTCTGCGAGACTATGCGTAGCCTTTACTACTCAATTTTGAATCACATTACAAAAACTTACCAGATGACCGTGTTCTATAACGATTGTTTTTATCGAATTTCAATAATTTTTTTATCAATCTGTTGAAATGTTCTAATATTTCAGGAAGGCAGTATGAATTGCATGGCAAATTTGCTGGTCCTACGAAATTTTTAAAGTGTGCATGGGCTGTACAAGGTTCTGTAGAGATGGAAGAAATACACTTTGAAATTGAGGAGAAAAGAGGATTTGGACTCTTAATATCAGGGTAGAAAACATTCTTTTTTTTATCTAACTACTATGTTGACTAATATTTTGCTCCAAATTACAGAGAACAAATCGTCAAAACATAAAGTTTTTCTTCAAATGTAATCAGTAGCTAAAGTTCCATTAAAGGAGTAGTTTGAGAAACTGCCAATGAAATATCGGTTTTTACCAACTTACATATTTTTTATGAACCATATTACTAACTTTTTATTTTTGCCCACTAAATTTGCGTAATTGTGCCGAGTGTACCAGAAAAAGGAAGTAAATTATCGTTTTTGTTACATTTTTTTCACCGATTTTGCCAACAAGGTATCTAATTTTTCCAAGTTTACTAGACTTTTGCGAGGGTTAGCCCCCCCCCCCTTTTTGCAAGGTCCCTGATTAAATGCAATGTTTTTGTAACGAAGCTACAGATTTTCAATTGTAAATGGTTTTTTATAAATATAGAACGAACAGCATTTAAGGCGAGGTCGGCCACGTAAAAACGATTAATTAAAAAAGTGTGCATTTCAAAAATTAGTTTTTAAACTTGTGTGAAATTTTCTTGGCATGCTTCTCGCTCAAATATTCCGATATAAATTGTATTTCGCTTTAATCTATGTAATGTTTAGAGAATAAACCCATTTGTTCTAAAGCAAAAAATAAAGATAACAAAAACATCAACTCCTTTTTGCAATAATTATGCTCCAGTGTGTAAAAAGCATTCTTGATTTTGCCTTGTCATGTGTTTCTTAATCCTTTGGACGTGACAATGCAAGCCTACCTACCTTTAAAGTTTCTTCCACTCTTAATAAATCTACCCTGTATATAAAAACTCTTAAATTGTACTTTGTATTTTTAATGAACATTTATGCTCTTTTAGGGAGACTTCGACTGATACGAGGGTGTTTGAGGCAGACAAATGTAAAAACCATATAAAATCAAGTATTTCTACTGTGCCTTCAAGTAAGTTGTGTTGTCTTGTTTTTGTGCTATAGAAGGCGTGCACGAGGTGCATCTGCCTGGAGAAGGTGCCTTGGGCGGAGTACTTTTTAAGCGGCTTCTAACGTGTATTCGCGTTACATCTGGAGAAAACCGACCAAAACTACAAACCATTAAATCGGCAGCCGCGCGAATTCACACTTCAGCCATCTACCATGTTCAGTGTCTCGTCCACTCGTCCATCGTACAGCTCGCTTAGTTGTATTTTCTAAATTGTGTTTGTATTGATCATACATGACCTGCCAAAGAGATATTCCGAAAACACCTTAGTCAAACAGAGATAAAAATAAGAATTTCCTATAATACCTCAGAGCGCATTTATTTTAAGTAGAACATAAAATAAAATGCAATGCGAAACAAATACGTAAAATCTAAAATTAATACGTTAATTTTCGTTTCTATTCGTTTCTATTTCGTTATTTACTTTATTCTCATTTCTAAAATGCATTTCTTTCAATTTATTTTTAGATTAATATATAAGATTTAATGAAAACAGCCGAAAGTGTTTCTTTTACAAGTCTCCACTTTTAATATATTTCTCTGCTCTCTGGAATACAAAACAAATCTTATTTCTGGTTCAAAAGATTTTAATCTTAGGGTATATCTAACTATGTTTTTACAAAGTTATGTTTCATGCATACATTTTTTTTAAAGAAAATATATATTTTAGTTTAATACATCTGAATACTCTCTGCGTATTTACCAATGTGGGTATTTCATATAACTGCAAAAGCCTTACTGTGATATTCCTAGATTGAAATTTATCAGAACACAATTTTAAAGTATCTATTAAAGTTTTTAAACACTTATATTAAAGTTTTTAAACACTTTTGCCATCATGACATCAAATCTATACCGGGTGATTCAAAAGCGATTATCTCTTAAATGTTAATGATCGAAATATACTTTCAGATTAAAAAAAAAAAAAGTCAAATTTAGAGTAGCATTCAGATAGGGTGATTATTTTATAAAGGGCTGTGTACATGTTAAAACATAACATTTAATTTTTACACGGTCCCGCATTTTCTATTACTAATATTTGAGAAAAAATTGGCCTGCGTCTAAGAAGGTAAATAAAAAATCCCATATCTTTTAGTGGAATAATTAGCGATATATCGTAAGTTAAAAATTTTTGATTTCGTTGCCATGTACTACGGGATATGTCATAAGAGAGAAAAAATATTACTTTTAAAAACTTTAATTTGTGCTAGTTGTCCCTGGAGAGCTAGACTTGACTCCTTTAAATAATATTTCAGTTAGAAATTTCCTATAATGAATGTTTGGCAGTTTTTAGTAGTGAAAGTTAATCCACACCAATTTTCTTTGTCATTCTCTATTACATTTTGGTATTCATTCTCATAAATCGTGGCGTAACTAGTGTATCTCCCCAAAACTACTAAATTATCGATAATTTCATAATGGAATATCGATCATTTTAGGTAAAAACTGTTATTTTCTCGAATTTGAATGCGTTTTATTGCAATTTTCCAAAGGGATTATAAATTATCAACTCAAATTTGGTCTTCCAAAATAAGGAGTTTTTTTCTTCAAAACGGACGCCAACGCAGCAGGTAAAATGGTGCAAGTTGTCATTTTAATATTTAATATCTAGTTAACTGTTTTACTCGGATACATAGAATTTCTTTTATTTACCTTAGACACAGAACAATAGATTCACAAATATTAGTGATTGGGAAATAATGGACTTTATAAAAATTAAATTTTGTATTTAAATATGTATGCGGTAGCTGAAAACTACTCCGACAATTTTTCTAATTGAAAGTATATTTCTGTAACTTAAGGTTTAAGAGACGATCGCTGTAGCATCTATTTTGAATCTCCCTGTATATGTTTCTAAAATTGAATAAAAAAATAAAAGTATTAAAAAACTTATGGGAGGTTTACATGGGAATACGGGCATGAATTATGATCATGCGAATAATTTGTAATTCTGAGAAGATTTTTGGTGTATTCAAATTTAAAAACTCTCAACTATGACTTGATATGAGTGTGCAAGACTGTCGAGGCGAATACAGATTCATATATTTTTCAGAGACCCCACTTAAAAAAAATAGTGCTTTAAAGAATTATTTTTCTATATTCTGTTTAGTATCAATAGGTTTTTTCTTCTTTTATTAAACCTAGGCTCTTCCCCAAAAAAGCTATCGTATTCACCACTTTTGCGCACCTATACCAATTCATTTCTATTTTTTCCAGACATGCGGCAAATGTAGAAATAATTTATAATTTCAGACTTCAGATAAATTTTCTCTGAACATTACGAATGCTGTACACTGAATTTTGGACATAAACATCACGCTTCAAGATTTTTAAGTTTATATCCAAATTTTTCAATTTTTCCTGATTTTTCTCTTCACAGTATTTATTATTTTTCAGTTTTCTTGGCCGTTTTTTGACTGTTCATGCTAAAAAACATCCCATCATTCCGAACTAATAGCATATTCCATACCCACATTACCATGAGAACATGCTATAGTTATTTATTTTTTTGTCGTAAATTTAATCACTAACAGTATTATTGAAAAATTAAAGTGTCAATTGTTTTTTGGCGTCTCTGGACATTAGCATTATTAGTGTCTACCATGCAATATTACATTGCAATTTAATGGAAATCTAGCAGATCTAGTGCTTTTAACACTATGTAAATGCTTCTTGTTTACCTTTTCTTCCATTTTATGCATCTTTTATGAGTGGGTAAAAAGTGCTTGAGGACCCACGAATCTATCTATCATTGTATATATTAGCTCAAATAAAATGAATTTTTATATTTCTGCACAGCTTCTCTCACAGTCTATTTTACGGACGAAGCATCCCATTTTACGGAGCTCACGGGTGGAAAAGGATCTTCTCTTGGGAAACTCACAAAACTCTGCAAGGAAATAAAATCAGTTAAGTGCACTTAATGCATCTTTTAGGATGCCTTTTTACCTTCACAGTAAAATCTTTTGCAGACATCCCGAATAAATAAATTATATTCAAGTAAATAAAATTGCATGGTATTCAAATACTTTACGTTGAATTATGCTTGGATAAATGCATTGAGAATAGATGTGGCAAATGTATTACGGGTTACCAACAATCTTTGAAAATTAATCCAGATTTTTCAACAATACGGCCATTCATGCAAACTTTCTTTTTTAAATTTACTTTTTAAAAATGACTGCCATTAAAGCAATAATATATTAATTGGATTTATTTACTTAAGTAGTGTTTTAGTTTGTAAAATATAGATAGAGAGCTCAAAAGAAATGTTCATTGGAAGACTGCAAATAAATAAAAAGAACTTGCATTTAAATACACTACTTTCCAAAAGTTAAGGTACAACATGTTTTTCGAAACTCATAATTCTAAAAAGGGACTTTGCCAATAAAATTAATGGTTTATATGAATAATAGTAATGATAATTTAAAAAAAATATTCAAAAACCTAAGCGACTTGTTTTATTTCCATGAAATGGGCAGGAGAAGTGGGAGATAAGGAGTATTTAGGAGTGGGAGAAAATTTGGTAAAATCAATTTTTCGTAGCTGCCTGTGTAGATTTTGTGACTGATTGTTCATCTTCAATTTTTGTTGGTAATTTCGCTGAAAATATCCATATCCAAAAGAGTCTAGCAGTGGTTTGAAGAAGTCATCTACCTGGTTCGTTAAGGTGGAGGTCGGTTGGATAAATGAAAATAGATTTGTCGGAAGGTGGTGCTGCTGGTGTCTCAATGTTTCTTGCAGTGTGGTGCAACGACTTTTGAATCTGTGTAAATATTCTGTGCCCAGAAGACATTGTCCTGGATGAACTCGAGTTACACCTGCAGGAGACCATTTTCAGGCTCTTAAAGGTCGAAGGAGGAGAAAAACCACTGTACCTCGACTTGTTGAAGATTTTTTTCTCACATTAGGAACAAAAGTCTCCACCACTACTACGCTGAAAAGGTGCCTCCCCATGCAGGTTGAGTTTCTAATCCATTCTAGACGATCAGTTCTGAATCGATGATAGGACAAATGTCCATGTCTGTTGGAAGAGACAATATATTTCCTTGACGAGAGAGGAATGGGCAAATGTACTCCTAACAGACGAGATCACGTGCACATCGTAGAGCGATTAAGAATGGTCGTTTAAAGGGCTTAACTCAAAAGTTACAACCAATCCAACATTGTTGTAAGGCACAGTTGCAGAGGTAGTGTAATCATGGTTTCAACACGCTAACTCGATGGTCACACTAACCCGCATAAATTCCATGGAGGAGCTTTGGTGTGAGATACCGTGACGAGAACCACAATTTATATGACACCCCTATACCGGTTTTGTTGGTATTAACTTCATTAAGAATGCACGACCTAATCGAGTCGTGCTTATTGCGGGCTACCTTGAGGGTTATGTTATGGAACGAATAAAATCGCCAGCTAAGCCAATATACTTGAATCCGATAGAGGATGTCTGGTATTATTTAGGCAGTAAAATTGCTGCTTTGAATCCTCCGACATGGTCGTTCCATGAACTGGAACAAGGGTTACTCCGTGTCTAGTCTTTACTTCCCATTTTGTAGCCCAACAAATTAATTAGCCTCGTGGAAAGTTTATCCAACTAACGCAATGTTAAGAGAAGACACATTACTTTTTAGAATCCGTTTTTGTAATGATTTCCTCAAGTACATTTCACATCTGACTGGAATGTAATGTTTTCTCCGATAAGAGAAATTTCTGCCAGGTGTGATACTTTTTCTTTTCTAAATCACGTTTCTGTTTTTTTATAAGCTAATTAAAAACGCTTCGGGTCAAATGGACCCGAACACAACAGCAGGGTTAAATGAATGCAAATTTCCATGTTGCATTCAATCGAACAAAAATGCACTCTCAAAAAAATTCGTTTTTATACACTAATTTATCCCTCATTTTTCAACGAATAATTTCCGTACCTTATGGAAACGTAATATTTTCGTAAATTCTCGCCCCCGAAATGTGAAGAGGAGGAAAAAATATCTTTGAATCAGAAGAAGTTATAATTGACAGGAGAAGAAATGAAACGGATATTCATCAAATAACGGAGATATTTCGGTAGCACTGCAGCCAAATTTCCGTGAATTGAAGAAATAATTTTTGAGTGTGTTTGTGCTATATTCTCGAAATGTATTGTTCTTATGCTAGTTCATTTTCATATGAGGTAAAGAAAACTAGTTTTACCTAAATTTTTGGAGGCAAGTGTAGAAAAAGAAAATGTTGGCTCTATTAACGGCATTTTATTTATTTATTTAATTTTTCCACTCCTCGCAAAAAATTTTATTAATCGAGTATGCTAAAAAGGAAAGATAAATATTTCATAAAGTACCATTTCAAGTTATGAATCACAAATTATATCATTTTATAATAAAATTAAGTAATTTAAAGTTATCTTTCTGAATATGTTTCGACCGCTTCTAAATATCTCCAACAATGTTCCTTCAAATAACTGGGTGACTGCTAATTCATGGTACAAACTTTGAGGGCTGGTACAGGACACTGTAACAATCACATTTTGTAAAGAAAAGTATGGTCAAAAGTGAAGCGTCGAAGCACAAACACAGGAAAGAACAAATGCAAGAAAAGTAGAAAAAACGTAGTTAGTAGTAGCTTCCGTTGCCGGTAAATGGGCAGTCGGCTTTGATTTCGGGAAGAGAGGCATTCTCGTTTCAGTTTTCGTCCATTCACCATTAGAAAACTCATGTAGTTTCAGCATGATGGGGCGACAGCCCAATTCACTGTAGATGTTCGTCAGTACATGGATGCGACATTTGGCATGCGATGGATTGGGCGTGGTGGATATATCTCTTGGTCAGCCGGGTCCCCCAATTTCACGTCCCTCTATTTCGTTTTATGGGGGCATTTGAAGAATGTCGGTTTATGCAACTCCAGTAGACACGGACGAAGATCTCGTTGCTCGACTATCCGTAGCTGCTGCACTTGTGCGTGAAAATCCTGGTATCTTTGAAAGCGTTCGTCAATCGCTGTACCGACGCTGTCACGCATGTATCAATCTGATGGACGCAATTTTGGACACTTATTGTAAATTAATTTCCACTTGTAAACGAGGTTATGAAAATAAAACACTTTCCCTATGATTTGCTCTTACCTGTGTTTGTACTTCGACACTTCACTTTTGACCATACATTCCTATACAACATGTGACTGTTACAATGCCCAGCCCTCAAAGCTTTTTCTATGAATCAGCAGTCACCCTGTATATTTCTGTTGGAACTGAATGGCCGCTAGATCCAGCGTTCAAGGCAGATTTAGCTGCTTTTTAGCACTCTGTGTAGTTTCAATTTTCTTTAAAATGCTCAATAAACATACTTTCTTATTCATGTTTCAGGAATTTAAAGTTCCTCAAGGAATAGTGGTAACCACTACTGCCTATAAAGAATTCTTATCATCAGAAATACTGGAAAAAGTTGAAAATTTGAAAAACGTTGCTTAGTAAGTAAGCACTTAAAATATCGATTTAAAAATACATATGCATATTCGTGTTGTTTTTCGATCTTTTCAAATATTAAATTGCTTAGTGAAACGACGTAATTGTCAATGCCATTTTTAGAGACGAACAGATACGAACACTAATAGAATGTTGAAAAACTGTATAACTGAGCAAGTTCTTTTTCTGTGTTTTAGCATTTGAAAAAAAAAAAAAAAGTGTAATATGAGTGAAACTCAAATAAATCTTTTGTTTGGAGAGGTTATACTGCAACTTCTGCATAAATGTTTGGTCTTTTATTTTTATTTGCTTTATATCTGTAAGAGTATTTTAAGTACTGTGTGCGCGTATGCAACAAGAAAGGTTTAAAAAATAATCATTTAAAAGGTTTCTACAAAAAAGTTAAGATCTTGTGCATTTTGTAACATTAATTATTCTACTCATTACCAAATGTAAGATTGAAGTGGTTATTATAATTCCTTACTTTATGGATTATGCGTTTTAATGTTTATGGGTTCTACTGTATCTTCAAAATTATTTATGAATTATCTTTGCAATCTTCCGTATTTACAAGTTTATTTAGTTGAGGCATTTTGTGAAATAGGCTCATATAATTTGGGGCAGTGATAACTTCTACTTTTTATACTAGCATTTGATTAGGTGCATAAGTGAGATCTACTTTTTCGAATAAATTTTAGTTGAGACCCCCACGCACACTTATATAGGTCCAAGTGCATTTTAAGGAATAATGAACTCGAAATTTAAAATATTTTCACCCACAAATGTATGCACTTATAGTTTTTTTTCTTTTTAATTTATGAACATCATAAGCTTGATTATTCGAATTGGGGCAGACCAGATTTGAAAAACTGAAATTTGTGATAATTCAAGTGTTTAAAAAACATAATCACAATTATAAGCATACTTACTTATGATATATATTCAGTATGTCCAAAAATGGTCATAAAGCATTATATTTATGCTCTGCTATAACATTATATTTTAATAAAAATGTAATGTTAGCAGAATAAGAAGATGAAGAAATTAATATGCTAGTAGCATAGTACATATTTACCTAATTTTTTTAAAATTTTAAAATACTTTTTGCATGCAAATAGTAATTTCGCAATGGTATGCAGTAACTCTCGCATGGCGCAGTTTCAGTATGTCATGGAGATCTTTTCATGGCATTAGTTCAAAAACTTTGGAATTTAAAATTTTTTTTAATGTGAATTTCAGTTAACAGGGCGGCTGCAGTTGAAAGATAATAGAATTAAAGTGCGGCAAATTGCTTTCTTGTTAAAAATGCTTATATTTATGTTTATAAATCGCTCGCGGAGTCAAGTTCGTACTGTACTACAATTTACTATCAAACCTTTTCACTACCAATGTTCTTTATTTTTCACACATATAAAGTTCTGCACTCTAATTTTTACTTTCCGAACATATACCATGAAAGGAAAGTATTGTAATCATGAAAAAATTCGACTTCGAGATTTTCGTGTATTTACAGGTTTTGAGCTCTTCTGAATTTATTCATGCTATTTTTACGAGATGTGTGTATATGTATGTGTGTGTGTGTGTGTGTGTGTGTGTGTGTGTGTGTGAGTGAACACGATAGCTCCTAAACGGAGCATTCGATTGAGCTCAAATTGGGTATATATGTTATAAAGAACCGTCGTAAGACCGGTATTCATATTGGTGTGTATAGGACTTACTAAGAGGTGTACTAAGAATATATTCGATTGAGCTCAAATTGGGTATATATGTTATAAACCACTATCTTAAGACCCATATTAATTTGGATGTGTATAGGACTTATAGTTTTTCTACAGGGATAGGACAAAGATTTCTTTTACATTATGGCCTATGGGAGGAAATTCTTGAAAGTGCGCTAGCGTTTAAACGGTACATTCGATTGAGCTCAAATTGGGTATATATGTTATAAATCACCATCGTGAGACCGGTATTGATTTTCATGTGTGTAGGATCCTGTAGAATAGTTTTCCTACAGGGCTACGAAAAGATTTCTTTTACATTATCGCATATGGGGAGAAATTATTGAAAGAGCGCTAGCGTTTAAACGGCGCATTCGATTGAGATTCAGTTTGGTATATAGATTTGAATTATTCATCGATTAAAATTTATTTAAATGTTTGGTAATGATCTTAATCGTAAATGTTCGGAAAATCGAGTGGAATCACTCCAGATTTTTACTT
Organism: Cheiracanthium punctorium; assembly: GCA_038373885.1. NCBI lineage: Eukaryota > Metazoa > Arthropoda > Arachnida > Araneae > Cheiracanthiidae > Cheiracanthium > Cheiracanthium punctorium. The sequence goes on from JAWZYV010013519.1 coordinate 741,825, forward strand.
TTAGCAAAGAAAGGGGAAAACCTGTCTGTTTTAACCTTGTGTAATGCATACATTTTTACTTATCATTCATGAAGTATAATGTATATCTTAAATAATTAAATATTAAATTAATTTATCAAAAATGCCTAGAGACATAAGTTAATTATGTCTCTAACGAGAATTATTATGTAACATGGAACTCTGCTAAAGTAGTTCAATGCGTATGCAAAACATCAAGTATTTAATTAATATACTTTCTTTCAATAATGATTATATTATTTCTGAAACCATTTGAAGTATAAAATTCTATAATACAGTTCTGTGTTTTATTATTTTAGTGGAAACCTCAAAGGAGATATTCAAGAAGCGTGTAAAATGTAAGTATTAATAGGATTTGATTTAAAATTTGTGTTATTTAATTTATTTATTATTGAGGCAGATACTTTCTTAGGAATTATTCGTTGGATATGATTAGTAGGATGAGGGGGGGGGGGAATCAAAATCGCACATTTTAGTCAAACTGCAATTGATGCATAGTTAAGTAATAAAAAGAAAATAAATAAAAATAAATAACATTTTATAATATCTTTTATCAGTCAAAGAATCTAAATATTCGAAAAAAAGATTGAAGATTTCACTGTTTTGGAGGTTTTTAAAACATTATTTTTATAAGATGTACTACAAGACATAAATTGGAAGAAGTAACAACAAACATTTTTCATACACCTATTTCACAATTCATAAAATTTTACTGACATTTTTTGGGGGGGATAAAATGAAGAAAACATAAATCAAAGGATTGAATTGTAAAAAATGGAGAAAATTTGGCAAAAATAAAAAAGGCAAAAATGCGGCTATGAAATTGCTAATATTCCATATTGGGAAAGGTAAAATTTTTCTTTTTTAATTCTATTTATTTTGTAGAATAAAGCTTTCCTCCCGAGAATATATTTTATTGAAATATTCTTCCAAAACTGTACCAGTGTTTAATCATCTCGGCCACTCATGTACTCAATAATTTTGATGATGGAATCACATATGATTTGATTTTCCAGAATCAAAAATAAAAAATATATATCGTTTGGTAATTTATACCATGTTTTTAGGTAGCATAAGAATATATTTAACTTGGGGACTCTTTTAAGATTGTGCTATAAATTTGAATATGCCATTTTTTAAAGTTTTAATTTGATACTATACGACAACTTGATGATATGCAACACTTTTTAACATGGATTTTGACATCATGATGTTTCTATTTATGAATTTTCCCCTTCATTGATCTTCTTAATTATTCTTTGATACTACTTGTATGCGGACTCCTTTATACGAACATTTTATTATGCACTCTGAAACCATGATGTTTAAAATGTTTATTCAGTTTAAAATTATTATTTTATTCTTATTAATTCATACATTTACATTTTAAGATTGTTCTTTTTTGATTAGGGTGCAAAACACCGTTGAATACACGGAGCTATCTGACAACTTAAAAAAAGAAATTGAATGTAAACTGCTGAAATTATTCGAATGCAACATTAATGAAATTAAATTTGCTGTACGATCATCAGCTACAGGTAACTTCTTTTATAAACAATATTTTTTACTTGCATTTTCAGCACTTTTCCCAAAGTTTAAATACTTGTTTGTCTGATTTTTAATATTTCGCATCATGCTAACATGCATGGATAACAACAAAAGGTATTTGTTTTCTTACGCATTGCTCTTTGTGTCCTATTAAAAATGGCACATATACAGTTAATTTTTCTTTCGCATATACATATAAAAATCTTCAAATATTCTGTGATCTATTAGGCAGTCATTTTATGCAAACTTACTAAAATATCTTATACTAAACCGATATAACGGAAGCTTTTTTATTAAAAAAAAGTTGTACAAAGTCAAATTACCTAAACACTTTCATCAGGTAACCAAAATCAGCCATTCAAAAATACAGGCAATGATATAACAGTTGAGTTAGTTTATAGCAAAAGAAACCTATATTTCCTAAGGTATGTTTCTTAATTTCATATTGAAGACATATACTATTAAGTATTATCATATGCACTATATTTAAAAAAATGACAATGCATTTTAATTGTGTGTGACTCTTTATAACAGCAACGGTTAGAAATAACACTTAATATATTCAAATTGTTAAAGACATATATTAATTATTTCCTTTATAAAATGATTCGATGTATATTAAATAATAGAGTTATAAGTCAAAATTGCAGCCATATAATTCTTCGAAAACTTAGTAGCACAATTTAAAAAAATAATAAAAATAAAGTCTAATTTTTTCATAACAAAAAAACTCATGTAGTATTAGTTATAATAATAATAATAATAATAATAATAATGATGATGATGATGATATCAACAGTTACTTACTATATTAGCGCATTATTACTAGCTAACATAAATAATATAATCAAAACGTAGAATTTACATGTATATTTTTCACTTATTCAGTGGCCATTAAGAACTTGAATCTAATTGTAATCATATTTATTTTCAAAGGAATTTTTACTATCGGTAATCTGAATGAAATCGGTAATCTGAATGAAATTAGTATATTTTCATTATTTGTATTCCAATGCTTATTGCTGTTATTCAAAAGGATTGGCTGTATCTCATTACCGATTCATGAAATTTAAATTATGATATATGGACAATCCCTTGTTTGTTAGAAAATTATATTCTAGATTATTATTATTGTTATTAATAGGTGAAGATACCGATCAAATGTCAGCTGCTGGACAAATGGATACATTTTTAGGAGTACAAGGAATGAAAGAGGTTTTTTTTATTTATCTATTAATTTTACATTTTCAAAATTAACATATAGTTACAACTTTTTTGATAAAAAGTAATTTCGTAAAGTAAAAGTTTACATTTCGTAAAGTAAGTTAAAAGTTTCGTAGTAGTAGTAAATATGAAGATACTGGAGCACAAATATATCGTAGTTGAATTCCTACCCCATTATAAAAAAAGATTTAAAAAAAATAGTTTTATTTAAGTAGATAGGGGAGGGAATTCAAATAAAAAATATTCCTAAGCGAAAATAAAATTTCAGCTTTGAAATACGACCATTCAACTACGAATTATCTGTTTACATATAACTAAACAACACATGCCAAAATATCAATTCCTGCTTTGGATAGATATCTTATAATTCCACTAACACTTTTTTACTTCTTTCTTTTTTTTTCTTTCTCCTTTTTCAATTTTCTTGGATCTGTCTACGGTTTTTCGCAAACTTAGAGTAGATTTGACGCAAGACTTGTAGTACGCCTCACTGCATTACCAATAATTATAATAATAATAATAATGATAATGTAATACTGCTAGTCAGCAGCATCATAACTGTTAAATCAGCTATGTCAGCTCTTCCTTCCAAAACTTTCATCAAGTAGTTTCCTTAAATTAAAAATAACGAGAGAAAGAATATAAGAAATTAGATATTCTAAACGTTCATAAAGTTTAATTAGAAAGTGGTGTGCTGCATATTTATAAATACGTAAGGACATTCAATTGAGTGGATTTAATTAGCATTTTCATTTGGGGTTTAGCAATATGGATTCCCTATCTCTTTCTTTGCATAATATAAAGGAATTTCTGCTTCTTATCATGAAAAACTTAAAAATTGCTATTTTTTAGGTTTCATTAAACAATATTTCATTAAATGTATAGTTTAAAATTTATATTCATTAAAAAATTTCAAAGTGTAAAAATATATAAGTATAAATATAATTAAATAAATATTCCTTAATAATTCACAAATAAGTAGAACATCATTGATAATGCCAAGATTTCTTTTGAAACTTTTATAGGATGTAATTATTTATAAATTTACACATTAAATAAAAATGTCTATTGGTTAAAATCTCTTTGATCTAATAATATTTTTTTCTTTTCTTTTGGTACACGCATAAAGTATTTAAACGTAAAAAAACGGGTGTATTAGTTATATACTCCAGAGGTTCAGGAGCAATTCCTAAAATTCAGTTGTACGAAATGCTGCCTTATATTAGATATTTTCTAAAAATAATTATCGTAGTATAACATATTTGTAGTGGCATGTTTGACATGATCAAATTCATTATGCAGCATAAAATAGCATCGCTGGGGAGTGTATTACTTTCTTTTCTTTTCTGCTTTATTTTGTTTTCTAACTCCAAGCTATTCAATCTACTCTGATGTAATCAATAAGAGGAATGAACCCAAAGAACGCTTGTGTTGGCAGTATTGCAAAAAATTACTATGCAGATTTTTAAAAAATAATTTTTAATGCTCATCTTGAAAAATACTACTTTCTTACATATAATTCTTCTTTTAATTAAAAAAATGACTTATATATTCATAAAATCGAATTCTGTAAACTTCACGTTCACAACGTACCATTGTAGAATTTTTGCATTAGGTTTTGATATCTACAAACAAATTTCAGTAGATTGAGTTTGGCTTTTGTATACGTTTCTAATATATATAGGGGGGGGGGGTTAATTAAACTCCCTCTTTCAAACTATTGTAAAAAAAAAGGAAACACTGGTTAGAATGACTTCAAATTCGAAATAAATATACTTGAAGAAGGGGGAAATAGTATGACGTAAGAAAAAATTTTCGAAGTGCATCAGTAGATGGCGCTTTAAGCGGTATGTAAAGCAAATTAAAAGACACTCATGCGCAAGACACATTGCACTTGTTACATCCCTCTGACGTTCGGGCGAGCTTTCAATTAGTGCTTCCAGAAGGCCAGACCCGGCCGAAACTCGACAAACGTTGCCTTCCCCCTTTCAGAAATTATCTGATGGCGATTCACCGCGGGTAGTGGTGAAACTCCACACTTCCTTGAGAGCTGGCGTTTATGATGACCGCACCAAAGAATGGCTGGGATAATTTTCGTGTGACGAAAAAAGAGAAAATACATCTGGAGGTCGTGGGAGGTGTTCGCGCCTCCCGTTTCGGCTATTTTCCAGCAATCGTGAAAAGTTCTGAAGTTATCACTTTCTCTCGGCAGGCCGGCTAGCTGTTTGTATGCAAAGCCGTTTGGCCGGCCTTTGGGTGGAATTCTCCCCCGGAGGTTTCCGAAATCGTCGGTGGTTAGCTGTCGACTGGGCAGAACCAGTTGTTTGGTTATCGGCTGCGCTAACGATTCCAGAGGCCATCTGGAGGTCTTTAGCCAATCACAAGAATCCCTTGACGCTCCTTCTTAAAACTCCACGTCATGGCGGGGCAAAGTTAACGACTGCGAAAAATTAGCGACGAGGAGGACCGCCAGAGGGATATATAAACACGGGGTACGTGGCGTACATCTCAGCAACTTGCTAGGAGACTGACTCTCAATGAAGGATTGTACTCTTCTTGTAAAGCGGCCGTGCGTCAGCAACTTTCGAGATATTTCGGTCATTAAAAGGTATGAAGAAAGGCTGTAGTCCGATGTCTACGAACTGTCTGAAGAAAATTGCTAAGAGTTTCACCGAAACCGGTTCTTTTCAACTGTAGGACAGAGTAAGGAAAACAATCGCTACGACATCGGGAGAAAATGTGATCACAGCATTACATGAAGGCACGAGTAATGGTGTGGAAACGTGCAATGCACGCAGAATTGCAAGATCTTAACTGTCAGCATGATGCATAAAATTTTATGCGATATCCTGCATTGCTATGCATACAAAATTATTCATGTTCAGAAGTTCTTTCCTGATGGCCTGACAGTAAGACACACATTTGCTCTAAAATTTCTTGCTCGCGTGATGGTAGACAATGAATGGTGATGGAAGATTTTGTGGACAGACAAAGCGCATTTCTTCCGAGGCTTTGTCAGCATCAAAACTGCAGGGCATGGTCAACGGAAAATCCATTCGCGCTTGAACGAGTACAGAGTCATTCTTGCCGATGAGCATGGGTTTTGCACAAACATTGCCGCAACTGTCGAATGATTTGGAAGTCATTTCTTTCCCGTCAAAAATCCGGAAGAATTATGCAATTTTAACGGTATAGTTGGTTAATGTGTAACTCATCCCAAAGCTGCCGTATTTCGATTCAAAGTTCTACTTGTAGTCAATCCAGTACTTGAAAACACCATGGTGTAATCCATTTTACTTGAAATGAAGAACATTAAACATTTATTCGAAAAATGACTTCGTAAACATACGTCGAACGCAGCATTCACTTTCGTTTTTGTCTTCCACGACCGATTACGGCGAACAGAGAATGCCCACCAAAAAAAGAATTTCCAGACAGACAGTCTCCTTTTTACTTAAGCGGAAAAAAAGTCTAATAAAATTTGATAGGCATTCCTATTTTCCTTTTCGCCAGTATTTTTATGTATGTGTATATTAAGGAAAGGGATAACATGACGAGGCAATGTAGATTTGCTGTTTTTGTTGGAACATGTATTCGGATTTGTGTGCTTGTTCACGAAGAACCGCATATAAATCCACGTCAAGGAAAGGACAAACACAAGGGGGCAGGCAAATGCATTGGGGGTGGCCTTTTCTGGGTATCTAGAGCGTATTCAAGTTACATCTGGTGAAACCGGTAAAAACCGCTAGACCGACATCTACATCGACACGCCGGTTACATCTGGTAATAACCGCTAGACCGACGGCCCCGTGAGAGGACAGAGCCCTGTTCCTCCACTAGAGCCATCTCCCAATGTCAGTGGCTTTAACCAGGGGCGTAGCCAGGGGGGGATATATATCCCCCCGAAATTTTTGGATTAGTAATGAAATTCCGTCTATTTATACACATATAAGTTCATATCCCCCCCCCCGAAAAATTTTCCTGCCTTCGCGCCTGGCTTTAACCAATGTGCTACACATTGGTGCAATGTAGATTTATGACAACATTTAATCAGACATAACTACACACCACGAAAACACATTTACAACTGCGTAGAACATATTTTTTTAACTGTAAATGTGGTAACAGCAAGTGACGTACGTCATTATGCAATATTTATGCACGGTAAATGGGGAAGTTCTGCTATCTAGTAAGGGACAGTTAAATGATAATATACCAGAATTTGTAAGTCATTTTTTCCCGTCAAATACGTCCGTGAATTATGCACTTTTAATCGTATAGTTGGTTAATGTGCAACTCATGCCAAAGCTGCCGTACTTCGATTCAAAGTTCTACTTGAAGTCGAATACAGTTTTGTTGGGCCGCTTACAGCGCCATCTATAGATAAACTTTGGCCGTTTTTTGGTTCTTTTCTGCAGCATTTTTAATGCAGTACTTTTAATTACAATTCCCTGGTCATATAATTAAGCTCTTTTTACCATTGATAATATTACTTGGCATATTAAATTAGCTAGAAATTAGGGAGAAAATCCAGTTTTTTTTTATAAAATAAATACATTTGATTTTTATGTAGAGTATTATTTTAATGCTCTATAAAAACATTTTCTGTTCTGTTCTGTCTTGTTTTCATGATTTATGGGGGCTTAGGCACCTCTGCTTTATAGCATCTTGTACCAACCTCAAATCCAGATAAGATCAATAGGGCAGTACCTGCCAAGTGTGTTCGTTTCTACCACAGACTCCTGAACAGTTCACTTCTCATTCTACCTCATTCAGGAGCAGATAGATAGCGGCATTACCGATCGTTAGGCCGTCATTGGTTGGTTCCAGAAATAAAAACATTTTAATGCTTCTGCAACTTTTCTTTATATTGAAATTCTACAAGTGCAATTGCGTTTAAAAATGATTTTTTATATTGATTGAAATAAAAACAACCGTATTTGTTGCTAGCGTACATGTTTGTTATTAGATAAATGTTGTATGGACTTTAGTTTTGCATTTTTCATTTTTCAAAACCAAGCATGATTGGTAATTTGTTTATTCAGGTATTTGTAGCTTTAAAGAAATGCTGGGCGTCTCAATTCGGCCATATTGCAGTGGAGTACAAGAGGTAAGTCTTTATTTTTGCAATCGTTGACTTATAGATTACAGTTCCATAACAGTAGAAAGGGATGTACCAAATAACAGCGCATCATGTTAGAAAAAAAAATACATGCATCGAAAAACTATTTGCTGTTTGCAATGCCCAATAACTAATTTTTAGACAGTAATTAACTGGATTTTGTTTTCTGAAACAAAAGAAATTGATTGTTCGAAGCTTTCTTAAATCACTTAAGTAACTAATAAGATTTTTAATTTGAAATGTCCTTTGTTCTTTTTTTATTTTATTTCTCATTGCAAATAATATTTATTTGTCTTAGTTCAAACTGTTATACTGCAGTGTGTTCCAAAACCTTTCACTTCAGCACACAGTATTTCAGTATTTTCTTATGTACTAAAATACCATTATAATAATATCATGAGGCATCTCTCATTAAAGTATTTTGTATAGAAACTGCCACTGACTCATCTTATGGAAGTTAATATTTCTCATACTAATTCTGTACTCACACAATTGAAAAATGAAAGAAGATACTTTTAAACTCTAATAGTCTCATATAGATATCCAAAGATTTGTTACCAATCTTGGCATATAATGGCTGTAAGAACTATTGTCCCAATAAGCTGACATGTACAGCGGAAATAAAGCAATTGCAGACCTTGGCCAATGGTCTTGAGGGCGAATTACTTTCCTCGCTCTGACTGTTGTAGGACCATGAATGCTAAATGGAGCTGCTGCGCGTAAAGTCTTTTAGAGGCTCCATTGCTCTCCAGGCTCTAATGATACCTCTGGAAATGCCAATTCACATGCCTGACCCTCGTAACATTCAAACAGCTAATCGGTGATAGGTTCGCCTATTAGAAAAAAAAGCATAATCTGGCCTATAGAGACTACTGTGAATTACAGACAATGCAATTACTATGCTTACGTATGTTGACGCTTCAACCATGGGAATTTTCAGACTGGACTGGAATAAAAAGTGCTATTTATAGCATTAATGTACTACCAACCAAGAATATGCATAACCAAGAATAAGATAATTAATTTCTGATTTAGCAAAATTTATAACCACGTTTTCTGGTTAAATGAAAAATATTAATTTTTTTAATTCCAAAATTTCACCAAATATTAATATGGAAAAGAAAATGCCAATTCATTCGCAGTTTTAATTAGTCAGTCTTATTTTATATCTGTTTTTCATATTTTTAGGCAAAACGGGCAAATACTAAATTCCCCCATGGCTGTCGTTATTCAAGAAATGGTAGAGTGTGAATCCTCGGGTGTTTTGTTTACCAGCGATCCAGTGACGAATAATCCTTCTGTTGTCGTGATTTCTGCAAACTATGGATTGGGAGAGGTATGAATGAAAACTTATAAACATTCACTAGGAGAAAAATAATTTATATTATTTTGATTACAATTTAAAGTAAGAAAGTAATTAGATTGAGCAGTTTTCAGTTTTTCATCGTTCTGACGCAGATTATTGCATTGCACCGTTAAATCCTATATAGTGCGCTGCAAATATTTTAGCTCAGCTTGTTACTGCTTACTTCTCGGAAAATATTTAAAGAAACCATCATATATGTATCAATGTATCAATTCATCATAGCATTACATATATATATATATATATATATATATATATATATATATATATATATATATACAGGGTGTCCAGCAAACCCTGGTTTAAAAATTAAAAATCTCAGTCAAAGGTCAATAAAAGAATGCAGCAAACGGAAAGTTTAATATGGAAGCTGTACAAGGTTTATATAGAAGTTTCGAAACAATAGAGCTGCTAACAGATGTGTATACAGATTTTCTTTAAGGAGAGAGAGCGTTATGAGTGTAATCCTAACGTAATCTTTATGTTAAAAATTAAAAATTTATGGACTTAATCTTAGAAAATCTTCGACAAGGACGTTAGAGCCCCGAAACCCATACTTGCGTACGCCATTGCTAACAGATGATGCTGCACGTCAAAATCCATCGACGATCATCATGTAAGAATATAAACTCATGAGCAATAACGACACAATCTTTTCAAAATGTCCGCCGTTCAACATATATAAACTCGGCTGTTCAGCCTCGTCAGGGGAAGATCCCCCTGAACCCCTCTATTTTTTTAGTTTCATTATTGCCGTATTAAAACGATATTAATTGACTTTGTGAATTTATCTCTCATCTTTTGTGTATTTCGCTTGGTAAGCCTATGTTGAAATTTTTATGATGGTAACCTATTTATACAAAAATACATTCATATTCTACAGCTTGCGAAATATTGTAACAATAGATTAAAGCTGTTGTGAACTAATAGTATTTAAATATATGCAAAATTATGTCGCTTTTTTATGTCGCATTTTTGGGATATATTTATCGGGTAATTTTGAATAAAGTAGGTGAGAGATAAAATGGCTTAGTCATTAATATATATATATATATATATATATGTACCAAACCATAATAAGAAATCAGTGTGATTTCGAATAATGAAATATCCCGTTTATCAGAATAAAAAAAGTTTGCAGCAAATTGGCAATTATATTAACTGGGTTATATATATATATATGAAACGTCAGATTTTCCAGTAAAGTTCCAGAGTTAAGGCAGGTAATATGGTTTATTGAACATTACATTTAAGTTACAATATAGAATGAGAAGAGGGGAGGGGAGACGGGTACAAAAATCAGCGTGGACTAATTAAGCAGTTCCAGTGGCAGAAGTCTCTCGATTTGCGATGTACGGGTGTATTTACGCTCACCACACCACGTGGTTTGCGAAGACATAACTCCGCCTCTCTCTTATCTCTAATCGAACCACACACATTTACCAACATGACCCGCATCCGGCGCTACAAGGGCGTGGGGACACGTGTACACTCTAAAGAACTCAGAATCGACGGTCTGATGTCTGACAAATAACAAAATAAATAAAACATAGCTCCAGAGCGCGCGTGGCAAGTAAGACAGAAAAGCAAAACTTACAGTGAAAGTACTGCTTGAACAATACCCAAACTAGTAAAACCCAAATTATCTTTTTATACATTACATATATATATGTATGTATGTATGTATGTATATATGTATGTATATATTCATTGAAATAATAATAGTATTCTAGGCAGCAGCATCAATTATATATAATAACGGAAATTATAGTGGAAGTAAAGATATAGAGGGATAACAAATAAATAACCCAACTTTGAAGATCTCTATTTATAAAACTGCAAAAGATACACGCATTTTGGGAGAAGGAAATAAAAAGTAACACTCTAAAGTTACTAAGATTATGAAGTAATAAATGTTCGATGTGACCGCTTCAAAAAATCACAAACGATACTTCGTCCCCATGGTGTGTGTATGTTTTGAAGTTTTATAAGCCATGTCTGGCATTAAATTTACGATGGCTGCAGTTATCCTCGTTTTCAGTTCACCAATGTCAGCAGGCGCAAGCGGAAATAATATATCTTTCACGTTGTCCCAACAAAGAATAATAAGAGTGAGTGAAAGTTTAGCCTTCTTGTGGGCAAAAACGACTCAATAATGAATAGCAGAAATTGTCGTCGAAAAAAGCTGTAGAAATCTGTTTTGCGACCAATGGATCTTTTAAAAAAGGAAACTTCATAAATTTTTACTGAAAAAACAGTTTTTGATATGCAACGCTACAAGGTATTCTTTAGAAAGTATACCCTTACAAATTTAGGATATTCAATCGTAACCACCGTTTAATGTGGAAACTAAAACTAGGAAGGATAAAACTTTCTAATGAGCTGAAATTATCCAGATTTTGTAAGATATCTATTTCGCAGAATGCTCTTGAGGAAAGACCTTCGTAGTTCTTGAATGTTTTGATCGTCCTGTGAAGAGCAAGGTGTTGTGTATGTTGCTACAACCCTCTAGCTAACCGTGGAGCGGAACCAGATCTTCCATATGGGGTGGGGTGTTATTGATATAATGATTTAGGATAATATTGATTCCATGTAATTGAGTCCCACTGGGAGGAGGACCGACATAGCTCGAAATCTTCAAACTTTGAGGCATGTCCAGATGATAGACCTGTACCTGAATCAGCGCCCCTGAGGTATCATTTCAACAGGAAGTACGTTGAAGCCGAGATATAATTGACGCGCACCAGTGCCTTTTTGCGTATGCAGCAGAGGTTGGCACACTTCCAAACCCTGGCCAAGTTCCGTGTACTTTCATTTTCGGTGCTTTTACGGACAAGAGCTCAAACCGACTGGGTCACTACAAGACTAGTGAAATCATCTACATTAGAAAATGTTTAAATATTTTCACTGTAATCATAACAGCGCAATTTTAATTGCAATCTCAAGGCAATACTTTTCCGAAAAGGGAAATTAATTTTGATAGGTTCAGTAAAGCGATTACCAGGAATCCATTCTTAAAGGGTTTTTTAATTTTATTTTTAACCACACATGATGAAATTCATAGATTTGTTGAATAATGTATTTACTATTATTCGTTGCAAATAAAAATTTGTAATTTTCCTTTAAGTCTGTGGTATCCGGGTCTGAAGAGCCAGACACAATTATTTTAAGGAGATCTTCAAAAGATGAGCTGACGGTCAAGTCTGTGAACGTTGGATTAAAGCAACATCGAATTGTGCTAAAAGGTAACAATTTTGCGTCTTAAGTTACTTAATATTTATGAATAATTTAGATATAAGGAAGTTATAATAACCATAAAAATCTGCTTATGCACTCTAAATACCAATTCGGCATACTGGGTTCCCAAAAATAGACTAATGGATTTCAAAAGTGCATGAAACAATAAAAGGTTAAAAAAAAAAAAGAAAGAAAAAGTTCCTGCAACAAATTTACTGTTCTGGCCCGTATATCAGGCGGTATTTTTTGACTGATCATTTCCCGTTAAAAACCCGATTCTATTTCTATTGTAAATACAAAAAATTAGCTCAAAAATACGTGATTTGTAACATTTAATAAGCATCCTAATTTACGATGTTAATTTACGGTGTTAAAAATACAGGTCGCGTATTTTTTCCACGAGTTTGATTTTTTATATAAATAAATGAATATATCACATGTTAATTGTTAATTATATCAATACACTTGAATTTTAAATGCAGAAATATTTTTATTTATTTAGGCAAGATTTTACATGGTACTTAAGTCAACACCTCAGAGAAAAAAGGCCTGAGAACAGAAGCTTTGACGTCATCACTAGGTCTTCTAAGATAACGTCATAGCAGTTTTAGTTTTACAAAGTAAAACTATTTAAAATTCGTCGTGAATGATAAAAATTTTAGAAAATATTCTAAGATAGTAATTAAAATACATTTCTGACCAAAAAAAAATTATGATCTATTTCTATACCATATTATATAATTAATGACAGTTAAAAGTTCCTGTTTGTCGTAAAATTAAATTTTCTATCTTAAATCATTAAAATGTTTTATGTGGGAGTAAATTCACCACCAACTTTGAATAGTTCTGTGAAAATAGATGTGTGATGGCGTCATTCTAGTGGACCTACTGATGACGTAAAAGTTTATGTTCTCAACCATTGTATATATGAGGTGTTGTTTTAGTTCACTACTTAATACTTAAAATACAGACATACGTACTAATTTATTACAATTCTGTTTCTAATCGAGTTTTTTTTTTTTTTTTTTAGATAGCAGCACGTCTGAAGTCGACGGAACAGTCACAGAAGAAGTTCCAGAAGATGAAAGAAATACGTGTTGCTTACCTAAAAGCATGGCAACCAGACTTGGCAAGATATCTCTAAAAGTAAAAAAACAAAAATCATTTCGTGAGATTCTGATTTTTTTTCTTTTTAGGTACCGTCAACTATTTTGCGATAGTTTAATCTAACATGCACACTCACACACAAAAAAATGTTTTTGTATTGAACAAGCAATGCAAGATAGACAAAGAGTTTGAACTTGCAAAATACTTTGTACCTTATTTAAGTATAATTAAATAGTTTTCGGGTAAATTTCTTATTGGCGAAAGAAAGTTTTGCCGATAAAAGAAATCAATGTTTTAATTTATTATTTTATTCTTATGCTACGGGTTCTTATGCTACGGGTTCCAATTTGTATGAAATCAGATGAATGGATCAAATAAATCCCACGTAGCACAATAAGTTCTCTGAACGTCTATAAACGTTCAGAGAATATTGCTGTGCTACCCGGTCAGGGACTGCATTAGTTAAAAATAAAAGTAGTAAATTAATAGAAAGAAAAGGAAGAGATTTATAAATCCATACAGTTTACTTCTTTATTCCATGTTAATAACTTAAACTCAATTTGGACTTTAAAAGCCTATTCATTATGTACTTTGTAATAACATAAATGTTAGTGAAAACGTGAAAAATATTTCCAAATTAGCCCCTGTTGACGTGGTACTTCAATTAAATCATGAAAATTTCTGAATTTCATTGGGAAAACGAGGAAGCAGCGATTCAATTTGACACACTCTACACATGATGAAACATGATGTTAGTTGCCACATCATCTGGCAAACAAGCATAGTTCTACTTTTAACTGGAATGATATTAATTGAATTGAGCTTGTGGAAAATTAGTGGCTAAAGTGTTTTACACTGCTTTAAATCATTTTGTTAAGTAGGTAAATCGTTTATGATCTTCAAATTGAATAAATGTACTCTTTTCATTTCAGAGTAATGAAAAATTTAGTTATAAATAAGATGTATGATCTTGAGCATACTTAGGTAACAGCTTTAAAGTTTGATTTTCACCACAGCAAGAAAGAATACTAAAATTTATTTTAGGTGGCCAAACAAAATTTCTGTAAATATACCTAAAAATCCAACAATTTATTTAGATAGAAGGGTTGAGATTAATATTAGGAAAGCATTGTTAAACTAAAAAGATTCAAAATATATATGTCTGATGGTATTCTGCCATCACAAACAGCACTAAACCTTGGCGTTGCATAAAGTATAAGCATGTTATTTCTATTCAGTGGAACTATAAATATTTCAGGCAGCAAGAATATTTTGGGGCGATCTTCATGAACATTGGGGTAAAAATTGATCTAATAAATATTAATGCATGGTAGTAGTAATTAAAATAGTTAATTAAAGAGATTCTTATATAGAAATATGTACATTTATATGCATAAAATTTTATGAAAGTTCGTCATTATATTTTTAGTATTGTCGGTACTCTTTATCAATAAACTTAATCTAAAACAATTTACACTTGTTTATATTTAATGTAGATATATATTTAATATATATTATTATAAAATTCAGATCTTTCATCTTATATATTATAATTAATAATATTTATTAGTAATATTAAGATTTTTTCAGAGTTGCCATCTGCTGCGAAATACATTTAACCACTTTTTAAAAAACAGCATTTTTAAAAAAATATTTTTCTTAACGGCAATTTTCTCAGACGTTTTACTAGGAAATTTCGCTATTTTTTTATCTGAGTCAAAAAAATTGCTTAAGAAGGTGGCTAATTATATTTCCCAGTTGGCAGATCTTTCTAATTTTTTGATCTTTTAAGTTGTGATAACAGCTATTGAAGGTTACACTAGTAAGTCCCAAATCATTATTTATTTGTTTATATATATATATTTCAGATCGAAAAGTATTTTAAATCACCCAGAGATATAGAATGGGGAATTAAAGAAAATGAGATTTATATTTTACAAGTAAGTGGTTTCATTCTTATAAACTTACTAAAAAAAAAAAAAAATTCAGTATTAGCCCCATCCAATTTATTTCTTCTACAAATACACGTTAAACATTTAAAGTAATGGAATGCGTAAGTTTTGATAAGTAAACTAAATTTTGTTGTTTAAGCAAATGTGTTCGTTTAGAATACGAGTGAATAATGTATAGAGCGTTATTGTGGTGGATAATTCGCATTTGTTTTCCGCACTAATTAATTTCTATATGCAGAGGAAATTTTGTAATTCTATCGTTGAAATTCAGTCGTATAATTTGGTTAACTTTGATGTCAAACATATTTTACAATTTTGAAAAAATGAGACTGTGTGGGGAAAATTACATATAAACCGAGAAAAGCTTCTACTTGAAAAATAATTAGCAAACATCGAAAGGTCACGTTTTCAAAAAGTGACATTCAGTTTAAAGGGTAACATTCCTCTCCTAATAATAGTATTTCAAATAACAAATTTCAGAAAAAAGAATCCAAAAAATCAAAAGTTTAATAACTTTACTTTTCCGCCTAGAAAGTCATTGATTTAAAACTCACATACTAAACCTTAATATAACATAAATGTGTTACTTTGCGAAAACGTTCTGATCAAGTGTTCCATCCAACTATGAGATAATATAATAAACTCCTATTATGCATTTAAACTTGAGTTAGTTAAGAATATATCCAATAAAAATGAAGTGTGTTTCTCATGTAGCTTAGTGTATTGCAACTAAGTGTATGAATCCAGGTTCGATACACTTAGTTGCAATATAAAAAGAAGACATTAGAATACTTGAAACTCTTTTATTTAAAAGAAATTATTAAAGCATAAACTTATTACAACGGCTGGTGGTGCTCAGCGAAATAAAATTACGCCTATAAGGACAGTGAAAATAAGATGGAATGATTTAAAAATTTCGCCAGCACAGTATCACACATTGGCGAGAACAAAATCTTGGCTATGGTGAATAACGTCAATTTCAGAGCTATCCTAAAACTTAAAAAAATTAAAATGACGGAATCAAATAATTTTAAAGATGTCGCAGGGCTACAATATATATATATATATATATATATATATAATGCTAACACGATCAACACGATGCCAAAGAGGGGAAATGAAAAACCCGACGTAATATAATCTATTTTTAGCCCAGATGGCGCCACTGTTCTCATGAGAAGAAATAAACAATTAAAAATAATGAATACGGGGAAAAGCGGATATACAGATTTAAAAGCGGAAGTGAAAGAAAAATGAGAACAAAAAAAATTTTGAATACATTATCTTGAATAGATTAAATTTAAGAAACACAAAGTAAATGATTATTAAAATTACCTATGTGATATACGTCACCTATGTATTCCCCCCTCCCATCACGGAAAAAAATTAAGAAATGATCTTGAATAGATTAAATTTAAGAAACACGAAGTAAATGATTATTGAAATTAGATATGTGATCTACATCACATCACCATATATATATTTGAGAAAATTCATGAGCCTCAGCCTTATATTTAATCATATTCCAGCAGAGACTTAAAATCGCACGCAAACGACAAGAATTTGGCTCGTAAATTGGCACTGACTAATCAGGAATAACTTTTGATGCAGACACAAATCGACTTTTTTTGCCACGAATTTAAGTTGACAGACGCCAAAGTCATGACGTCTATTTGTTTTTACCACTAATTAGTGCTACACTCATCTATAGGAAAATGACGTAAGAAAAGTAGCACACTTAGTATGTATTTTACCAATAGCACAAACTTTAAAATCAATATTTTATTTCAGTCACGCCCCATCACAACTGGTGCAGCTATTTCAGACTACGAAATAAAGCATGAATTTGACGGACCACTTCGATGCGAAGGAGAATATTTTACACTTTGCAATGTCGGGTATAGTTTTTTCAATGTATTTTCATGCACACGCCTGTCACATTATCTGCAATAAAATCGGTTACAACCAACTCCATTTAAACGAATATTTTAGATTTAAGAATAAAATGGTATTTCCCCTAAAATAGACTTTAAGGACTATTTCAGTCACATAGAAATTTAATTTTAATACTTTTTTCTCAGATTTACGAATTTGATCTTCTTTAACTTACAATTTGTTATACCGATTTTACTCCATAAGGAGGGCATTTCATAAAAGATGAGCAAAAATTTAAGAAGTGATAGCCCACATCCAAACATACTACTTTCTTCGAAAAATGCATTGAATGGTCAGAATCAAAACGCAGAGGCGGTAGAGGGCATTGAAGATTATATTGGTGAACGAAACAAAACGCAAAGCACGACTAAGTTGCAAAAGCAAGTTCAATGGCGTGTTATTGTAATCAGTATTCATGTAATATAACGGCGAATAGTGATTGGTGAACATTCAAATAGAGCGAGGTATACTGCAAACTTCTCTAGCTGCGGCTGAAAGTTTGGCAAGGAGTTCTTCTGCAGATTCAGTGGATATCTCAAGAATAAGAACCTTTATCTTCCCCTATAAAAATGAAGTAAAAAACAAATGGATGTATGAAAAAATTGGCAAACACGGTAATAGGGATAGTGGACCAACATGACCAATCCATTGGTTTGGAAATGATACTTCCAAATAGTTTCGCACCTCTGGTATCCAATGGACGGTCCTACTGGACCGTATTACCAGTATTGCCGTCTACCAGGACCGTATTACCAGTCTGAAGTGTGAAAGAATGCCGTTTGTCAGCTCGGAAGAACCTGCTGTAGAATTGTCTGGTAATTTCTACGTCAGGACGTTCTGGTACAAAATAAGTTCCTAATTCTTTTATTACCAAAACTTTGATAGAAAAGCGTCGCTGATGCCAATGTGGATTTATATCCTGTACAAACTGATTACAGATGTTAAGTCCAAACTTACTTAGGAAGGTACATTCACACGCAGACAGTGCCTTTCGCGTCGTCCAGAGTCTTTGCGTTTGAATATCGTTCATGCAAAAGTGATGAAAGCTGTTGTTTGGATGTGTAGTATCACCTTTTAAAGTTTCGTTCTTCTTTTATGAAACAACCTTTATAATTTCTCTTAACATTCACCAAATGTTTATAAAAGCTGATAAATCTGATAGAATTTGCAAATGTACCTGCTAAAGGTTACGTGTATTTTGTCGTGCAAGTAACAGAATTCTTATTATGATTGGATACCTCAGTGTGTTGTACATCTTAAGTTTTGCAAAACTGTAGCGAATTGTGAAACTAAATGATTGCACATCACACAAAAGAGTTCCGGTCTTCAGCATTGCCTTATGATCCTGTCTTGCGGCACAGAACCCAAAACACAGTTATACTTTCTGAAAATTCTTATCGGATATTAAAGAAATCGTAGTATCCTATCCTATATCTTATATCGGAATATTAAAAAAAAAACTTAAAGAGCAGATTGAAAGGAGAAAATACGGAACATACATGATTCGAATTTTAAAGCTAAAATTGTATATAATACATTCTTCTAAAAATCAAAATGAAAATTCATCAAATTCCGGTACTGAAAAGAATTTATGGCTTTAATCTACAGTTTAAACAGCTCTCGGAAAAATATTTTATGTTTATAATTGTTGAAAAAATATTTTAATATATTTTAAAGAAAAGAAATAACCGTATTCAGGATTTTTATATTTTATTTCTGTTTCAGGGAATCCATGCCAGGAGCAGTATCGACACTTGGGTTTGATATCGAGCAGAAGTTCTTTTCAACGTTCTTTATGGTAAAGTACTATGCTTATATATATATATATATATATATATATATATATATATATATATATACACTGCTGGCCACCCAAATTGCAACACTAAGAAAAACAAGAGATATCACAACAAAATTTATTGTGTAGATAACATGTTGACCAAGTAGCAAATGATTAAATTTACAGCATTCTATGAAGCGTGGTTCCTGCCAAAATCAGTACCCAGAGTAGCCGCCGTTGTTGGAGATCACAGCTGCCACACGCCTCGGCATTGATTCAAAGAGACTTTGAATGTGTTCTTGGGGTACAGCAGACCAAGCAGCTTCCACACGTTGCCAAAGTTGATCTGGTGTGACAGCTGGGGATGAACTCTGGGTCAGTCGTTGAGCAACCATGGACCACATGTTTTCTATCGGCGAAAGATCCGGAGAGCGCGCCGGCCAGGGAAGCAATTCAATCTGGTGATTGACGAAGAACCCTTGGACAATGCGTGCCACGTGTGGCCGTGCATTATCCTGCTGAAATATGGCTGTTGGCAAGCCCTGAAGGTAAGAAAGGATAACTGGCTCCAACACCTCGGAGATGTAGCGCTGGCTGGTTAAAGTACCGGCAATGCGTACTAGAGGAGTGCGAGAGAGATATCCGATACCGCCCCATACCATAATACCCGGTGCAGGACCAGTGTGACGGTGCATAATGCAGCTGTTCAGCATCCTCTCTCCACGGTGTCTCCAGACTCGAATCCGACCGTCGTGGTGTTGCATACAGAAGCGTGACTCGTCAGTAAAGAGAATTTCATTCCATTCTGTCGTCCACATCCTTCTTTCATCGCACCATTGGCGGCGGAGACGTCTGTGGTTCCGCGTCAGAGGTAGACAAAGCAACGGACGTCTTGCGGACAGACCATTCTGCTGTAAACGACGTCGAATGGTACGCGCAGACACTGGATGATGCGTTACAGACTGAATCTGCTGTGATATGGTTCGTGATGTGACTGAGCGGTCCGTCACTGCCATGCGTACAATCTGCCTGTCATCACGTGACGTGGTGCACTGAGGTCGATGCGGTCGATCACGTCTGTCCGTCGTACCCTCCTGCACCCAACGATCACATATCCGCATCACAGTTGTTTGGTTTCGTCCAATACGACGACCGATTTCCCTGAAAGATAACCCACAATCTCGGTATGCCACTATCCTTCCTCTGTCAAACTCGGATACTTGATCAAAAGATGATCGTTGTTTCCTACGAGGCATAATTTATCGTTTTTTTGAAAAAAAAGCAAGAAAATCACAATTGCTGTACTTGAAACCGTCGAAATCTCCAAGCCTTAAATAGCGCTTTGAGGTGGCGCCACAGGCGCGCTTGATGTGCGTCTGCGCTGAAATTCTAATCATTTGCATATCTCACCTCAGCTAATGCATGTTGTAAATTTCATATTATTTGCATGCTTCCTTCAGGGTGTTGCATTTACGATGGCCAGCAGTGTATATATATAAAGAAAGACGAAAAATATAAAATAAGTAAATGAAATCCCAAGCGCTATATATGTATGCATCGACAGAGATTGATTCACTCAAGTGCGAAATAAACTTAAGCTAAAGAAAATAAATTAAGATCATAAAAGACAAATGGGAATTACGTAGCAATCTGGCATCACAGACATCGTTACAGACGAATAAATTTTTAGAAAAAAGTTTCTAACTAACAACAGTTTAATTTTTTTAATGTAATCGCGTATTTTTACGTTTCTAAATTTTACCCCTCAACATTTCAAACGTGCAACATCGATGACTAAGTATATTTCTGTGTAAAGCGTTCGTTTCTGCTTTTGAGTTAAATTTTTCAAAAGGGCTTTCAGAGATTAGCACGAGAAAGCATAGTGGGCAGTCAATGGAAATTTCCACTTTAGAGTTTTTCGGCCAATTTTTTTTCAGCAGTTTTCGATGTATTCCTTCTGTATGCTGGAATCCACCATCCCGATACACAGCGCATTTCTTCTGTAATTTTACTTCTCCAGAAGGGGGTTGATGGAATGAAAATAAAACAAGTAATCTTCCATCTTAAATTACTATTATCAACACGATTCTAACTCTTCTGCTTTAAAGGAACATGAACTATTAAACAGCTGTTTCATGTTCTCTCACGTGATGAAGGATGTTAAATGAATCTGTATCTCTAAAACATTCGAATAAAATGAGTTTTTGTGATAGGAGTTGTCTGGAGAGTAGTAGCTAAAAATTTCAAGCGTACTATTATATTAAATCTGAATGTTTTTCTTCATGATGAATATTCTCTTACCATTTGTTTAAAACAAGGAAACTTACGAAATAGCATGGACCAAAGTCTGTTAATTGCACAATACAACTATAGTGTGAATATTGCAGCAAATATTCATTGTCATTAGGTTATTATAACATATTTCATGAAAAAAGTGTAAGAAAAATAATCATAATATGTCATGAATATCTCATGATGTACATCTTAAAAGCAATCGTGTACATTTCTCTCG
>JAWZYV010013520.1:0-108396 GCA_038373885.1 Cheiracanthium punctorium
TTCTAGCACATATCGCAATTTTACAGGGACACTCCTAAGAATTATACTATTCTTGATTGCCATCTCTGTAAACACTGAACCGAGTCTAAAACTTTTTCACTATTAGAAATCTACCATGTCCCGAGTAACATAAGTTAAATTCATGCACAAATAGTTCTTTTACTGGAGCACTCAAAATAATTCTAATACATTACGCTCTATGGGCATCTCTGTAACTACTGAATTGTTTCTGATATTTATATATATACACACATACAGTGGCGGCTTGTGACCCGTTTCAGTGATGGAGTCCAAAAAAAAATAGTGCCAATTAAAATCGCGAAAATATATATACATATAGAACAAACCTATCCCCACGTGCACACAGCGTAAGTATTTAAAATTTCTCAAGTGACAAATAATTATCGAATTTACTATACAACTTTTGCTATTTTTTACCTAGTTATGTTAAATTGAAAAGTTTACTTTATTACTAAACAAAAAACCACATTTAAATTTTTAATATTTATGTTCTTTACAGTTGCCTGTTCATAATTTGTTAGATGATTTATTTATTTTAAAATAAATATCAACATATATAAAAAATACATTTATACATCGCTTTTCGTAAATCAAGAAAACAAAACTGAAAAATATCTGACTGCACTGCAAAAATACGATCACACACATAAAAAATGATTTCCTCCTAAGCGGAAAATTTCGCCAATAGCTACCGATTGCCGAAATTTCCCCGTACGGTCGTGTAGATCAGCGGTGCGCAAATCGGGGGTCGCGAGAACATTTTTGGGGGTCGCCAAATTCAAATTTCTGAAATAATACAAGAGAAGAAACTCACAATTATTATTTTACGAGCGCGATATTCGCGATCGCTATCACGGGGCTTCAGAACCACGTTATCATGCATAGTGATCTACAAAACTATGTTCCATTAAAACAAAACATCGATCTCGATTGGATCCAGAGGATGACTTACGACTTGCGATTTCCAATACAGATCCGAACATAGAAGCAATCATGAGCTCTTTGCAAGCACATATTTCACATTGACTTTTTATGATGTAATGTTTTTTAAAAGTATTTTTCATTAAAAAATATTTATATCCATATGCATAAATAAAGCATTGTTTCATAAAATTATGTGTTGATTCATTAACTGATTTTTATGATGCTACAACTTTTATAACATTTTTTATGGTGGTTTATAAGTTTGGTGCGCTATTTTAAAAACGCATTATTTCAATCGATGACGTCACGACACTCTTAAAAACACCCCTGCAACTCCCAGAAAGAATTTCAATGTAACTTCGTTGTCAATTAATCAAAATGTCTACTGTCTTTCCAGGGGTCGCGACAAAATTTTACACAAATTAGGGGGTCGCAGATGAAAATAGTTTGCGCACCACTGGTGTAGATCACCGTGCGAGGGCCCGAAGATCTGGGACCAGATGGCAGCGCCAAATAAGCCGTTTGGATGCCAAGTTAATTCCGCGTCAGTATGGCTTTTGTGCTCAATGCCAAATATGTCAACCCGGTGAACGGAGAAGGGACGCCCAATTCAGGGCAAGCCGGCCCATGGGCTGGCTTGGTTTAGATAGGGGGAAAATCGTATAACTATCGCTTTTTTAAGCGCGTTTTTCAATGGGTAGTATTAAAATAGAGTAAAACGCGTGAATTTTTTTAATGAAGGTAAATTATTGAAAGAACTGCCTTACATAATAGGAAGATAGTTTGATTTAGACGGTGCTTAGTCGGTGGGGCCAGGCCCCTCTGGCCCTTAATGACGAGCCGCCACTGCACACATACATGCATGTGTTATATATGTGTACGTGTGTATATATGAAAGCCCCCTAGGAAAATTTGGAGCCCCCTCTATAAAAACGGAATAGCTATGGCCCTGAGTAAAACACAATTACTTTTTGGCCAACCCAATAGTTTGCTACTTATGGGGGAAGTCAGTGTGTTAACAAAGAACTTTTTAAAAACTCACTAGTGGGTAAATTAGGTTTTAATTGGGGCAGATCCAAAAATGTTTAAGGTTGCAGTTTGAAGAAACAGAATCTTCTTAATGGTCTTGGTACAAAAATGAAAAGAAACCAATTATGTAAGAGAATCCCAAAAATTCAGGATGATTTCATAAACTGCATTACATACAGGGATGGTTCTAGTGTGTGCACAGGGTGTCTACCGGTCATGAAAATGTCAAGAATTTGAACAATGTGTCATGAATGTCATTAAAATGTCCCGAATTTCTATAGGATGTCATGAATTTTTTATTTATTTTTTTTTTCCCTACAACCCACTCTCTTGTTGTAGGGAAGGGAAAAGGACTGTCTTGCGATCTCACTGCCGTGTGTCAGTTTATCTTGCTGATTAAGATAGTTAAATTTCATTTACTTTTGACCATTTAATTAATTAGTGACTATTAAGTGTAATTAATTTTATATTTATATATATATATGTATATATATACAGGGTGATTTTTTTTGAAAAACCACGGCCGAAAAGTTTACTATCACTTGAACACTTTTTCTAAAGTGTACAGGTATATGAAGATGACGTTTCCAACCCCGCAGTGCTATGTGATTCTGAACAGTCTCTGTATCCCCTGCAAGTTTGTCAGTCTGGTAGCGAATCAACCTGTATATGTATATTTATATCTATATAAAGTGACCGAAAAATAGTTCCCAAACTCTGCATAGTCAGATTCCTCGTTGGAAGTACATAAAAATTTCCCGAAGCACTGTACCTGTACGATCCATAGTTTACAAGAAAAATGCAAGACAAAAGCAGAAACGTCATATCTAGTGTACCGAAAGAGCCTTTATTAGAAGCATGAACATAGGTTTTCTTCCGTATGTTTTCATAGAATGATAAAAATTCCACCGTGACTATCGAGGCTTGGGTGCTGCGTGTAATGGCTAACTGCTCGCTCTGCATCAATCTGGTGACCATATAAATGCGCACAGAATGAAGGGGAGGAACTGAATCACTTTTTACTGTAATTAGATCAATCCTTTCAAACGTTTTCATTGGAAGGAATTCAAAGGTGGCAGATCTGATGAGCATAGTAGTCCCCCCTTATCCAGTCCAGTGTCCAATTTAATGTTTCTAATTGATTTTCCTTGCACTGGATGTGACGTCATAATTTGATTTTCCTATTTTTCTCGGAAACTATAGGTCGTACAGATACAGTTCTTTGGGCAATTTTTATGTGCTTCCAACAAGGAATCGGGCTGTGCAGAGTTTAGACGCTATTTTTGGGACACCCTGTATATATATATATAATATGAATAAAATTAGTTACATTTCAAAAGCAACAAAATGGCGGTATGTCATGAAAACTCCCTTGTGGTCATGAATTTTTTTTTCTGCACTCCAGTAGACACGCTGGTGCACTGCGCACAAGCAGTAGAAATAAGGAGGCATTCAAAATCTAATCGTTTTTATTCCAAGGACTATGCAATATATTTGTACTGCATTGCTGAAACATTACTTCACTTATTTTTTATATTAATGCATAATTCCCTACATACTTACATGCATAATTTGACAGTTGATTTTGTGTACAATAAAGCTTGCCAAGCATACTTCTTATAAAATAACATAACTTTTCTCTATGCATGTTTTTCTATTGTTACTCCATTAGAATTTTTTTTTTTTTCGTACTTTATCTGACTACATATATTTTGTTTACTGAAATTGTAATAAAAGCACCCAGGCAGCCAAATAATAACTGCACAAAGGTTGCTTTTCTGAATACACTGCAGGTGCTAGAAAAGTGTGAAAATTGTAAAACTATCATTATTTTTCCTATAAACTGTTTTTAATTGATAAAAACAATTCTAATTCTATCAAATATCATTTCTAGAATTTAATATTAAGATTATTCTACTAACAAATGAGCAATCATTTTTTAAAATATGAAAATCTTTCAAAGGTAACTTTTCAGTTCAGGTAATCATTTCTGATAGCAACATTTGGCTAAAATATTGTGTTAATATTTGTATAGGTATTTATTATTTCTGTTTGCTTTTTAAACAAGCCTATGTGCAATATATCATGGAATTAATGAAAACTCATTTTAAATTGCACAGTTCAAATATGAAGAATAACGCTGGAATGTTGTACAAAGAAAAGTATGAAAAATACTATCCTTGTGCTGTTTAACCCTTTGAGGCGCAACCCTTTCCCAATGCTGAAGAAAGGGCAGTTGTTGCCATCGCTCGACTTAACTACCAGCAAGATGGCGGACGATCGAAACGTTCATCGCGTGCCATAGATCTAGACTCTTTTTTGACGACAGCTGACTGTGCGGCACAGCCAGCTGTCGTCAAAAAAGGGTCTCTAGATCTGTGGCACGCGATGAACGTTTCGATCGTCCGCCATCTTGCTGGTAGTTA
Source organism: Cheiracanthium punctorium (assembly GCA_038373885.1). Classification (NCBI taxonomy): domain Eukaryota; kingdom Metazoa; phylum Arthropoda; class Arachnida; order Araneae; family Cheiracanthiidae; genus Cheiracanthium; species Cheiracanthium punctorium. The sequence continues at coordinate 4,401 of JAWZYV010013520.1, forward strand.
AGTCGAGCGATGGCAACAGCTGCCCTTTTTTCAGCAGATGTCAGTGCTGTTAAGAATCGGGACCATTTTTTTATGGGAAATGACGTGCTAAAAAGTAAAGGATTCTCGTGGAGCTCTGTCACCCTCAACTATTTTTATAGAAATCAAATCGATTCTTCGTGACTAGCAACAGTCAAAACGTTAGAGTTTGGTGTGCCGAGAGTGGGAACACTGCGCGTTAAAGGGTTAACACAATTTGACTTAGAGTGTATAATCAGAATCATTCATGTTTTCATCAAAGTGGTCATCGTCTCTTTACTTACATTATGTAACCAATACCATTCCCTCCCACACAAGAGATAACAAGTGTGTTACAACTGTACAACCATCACTGACCCCCAGGTAAGGTTCGTTTTTGATTTTATGGCCCACAGACTGAAAAATGCTGTGCACTCCTGATTAATAGCCATGCATTCAACTTTTTTTATCTTTCTTGTTCCACCACCCCACCCCAATTTAATCGATATAGAAGTTCAGAAAAGCATGCAAAAATTAAGAACTTTTTTTGGGTAGAAGTAACTAGTGAATGATTGGTTCACTTGATTTCAAGTTACACAATACTATGGGTTACATAATGACAGAGGGACTAGAAAAATAAATTGTCAGATTTTGAACAAACCTGAGGAAGCAATATTAATTTTCAGATTAACCCTTTGAGGCACAACCCTTTCCCAATGCTGAAAAAGGGCAGCCGTTGCCATTGCTTGACTTAACTACCAGCAAGATGGTGGACAATCGAAACGTTCATCGCGTGCCACAGATCTAGAGACCCTTTTTTGACGACAGCTGTGCCATTTCGATCGTCCACCATCTTGTTGGTTGTTGAGTCGAGCGATGGCAACGGCTGCCCTTTGTTCAGCATTGAACAATCTATGCAAGCTGTTCTCGCATTCTTCCATTCTTCAGCAGATGTCAGTGCTGTTAAAAAGAATCGTGAGCATTTTTTAACGGGAAGTGACGTGCTAAAAATTAAAGGATTCTCGTGGAGCTATGTCACCCGCCACTATTTTTATAGAAATCCAATCTATTCTTCGTGGCTGGCAACAGTCAAAACGTCAGAGTTTGGTGTCCTCACGGCGAAGATACCGAGCGTTAAACCCCATTGGGTTTCCCAAACATATTTTGGGCTATTTGGCCCAACATAAATCTATAAGCAACCGAGGGAGTGGTTCATTCAGGAAGGGCAAATTCACCCCCCCCCCTTTAATGCAAAGGTAATTAATCTTGGTGGTGGCGGTGAAAAATGATCGTTATATGGACTGCACTGGGAGGAAAGAGTGTCTCACTTTTATCTGAAGTTTTATGTGGTTAATCTTTCTACAAACCAGTAGTTGGATTACAGCCAAATTATCTACATGTGGGATCTAGGCAGACTGAGGACTGCTGTGAGGGGGGGGGTGTCTTTCTAAGGGGTCCTAACCTGTATTTACGCCATGTTTCAGAGAAAATCAGGGAAAACTCTGAATGGTTTGGCTAGTGGATGCGACCTGGGTTTGAACCAGCACCTTTTGACTCCCAGTTCAGAGCGCCATGAACTGGGCTCTTTCAAACCAGAGAAAGACTTAACTATGCATTAAAAAGGAGTTCTGTGCTTCCACTGTACAAGGCAGTTTTACCATTTTAATGTAAACAAATAGAAAAAACGAGGACTATTTTTTTTAACTACTTTTATTTCACATAAAATGAATAGATATATTTCATATGTACACTGTTATGTACAGAATATGACACAAAGCAGTAAAAAAAATTTCAATTTATCACTTTTAAAAAATTATAAAATTATCACATTACGTTTCAGCATTTCCAATGAATCTGGGCCCACTTTTAAAGCTTTCATAAACAAGGTAAAAATTTCATTAAAAAAATAAATAAATAATCATTTAAAAACCTTATTTTCCATTCAACCTTGCTAATTCAATTAAATCAAATTTTTATGGAACACTTATAGTTACAAAGCTTGTAGAGCAATTTCTGATAATGCGTACGTCTCTATTCATTTTCAAACTTACTAGTTAGGGATTAGAATTAATTACCAAAAGAGTCAATTTGCTGCTACAATTTAATGACTTTATTTCTCTTTATGTTTGATTTTTTTTTTCAAATTTTGTGCAGAGTACAAACACATATATATGTTCAAAAACGAAATCCATTAACTGTTTGAATATATAATGTTTCTTCCGATAGCTCTATCATATGGTTACATATATTTTTTTTAATTTTGTGATATTTTGGACTGGGATTGATTATGAAGGTTTTGATTGCAATCCCTACCAAAAGTGAATTAAAATTCTTTTTCCTAATGAAAAGTTGGAAAACCCTGTTTGAAATGAATTACAGAATTTAAATACACGAAAATGTGAAATAAAGAAAAAGAACAATATAAGGAATACTTATAGTTTTTGGCTTATGAAAATATAAATTCTTCACATTCATAAGAATTGAAGTTCCAAAGATTATGCAATTGAATTAATCACTACATACTGTTACAAGGACACTTAACAAAAACTGGAATTTAAAGGTAAAATTAAAAACTTTTGTAAAATAACACACACATGCACAAAAATATCCTTTATGTGTGTTATGTTACAAAATTTTTAATTTTACTTTAGAAATTGTGTTTATAATGAGGCACTTATTTCATATACTAACTGAAAAGTTTTTAGTTTGAATATGAAAAAAATAATTTACATGCTTTCAAGATAACTTTTCACAAACTTGAGCTTGAAATTCCTGAAACTTAAGTTTGAGGCACTCACCATGAAATCACATTCTATTGACATTTTCATTTATTAATTTTTGAGGGGGAAGGCTACAATAGTCAGCAGAAATAGTGGTTATCGGATACAAGAAAACGTGATATTTTCAAAAATTGTAGCAATTGGTTACAAGTTTAATACTAATTGAATATAAAAATATAAAATTCAGTTATATGACCACAATACAGACAATTTTTTTCCAAACCTATTTAAAAATGAAAGAAAAGGTTATTGAAAAAATTCTTTAATTTGAACTTTTCAATTATTATCAAATCCACTTCAAATACTGCACACAAATAATTTAATGGTTTTTCTTTTGTATTAATGACATTGTTGACACAATTGTTTTCATGCAAAAATAATTAAAGTAAGTTTCACAGGTATTTTCCATACAAAATGCATTACAATGCATAAAAATTCTACATTCAGATAGATACGAGGAATCAAAGGGGCTGCGTACCTTGCAGCCTGAATGAAACAAATTTTAGGAAACTTTCACTAAGTAAAAACTTTTTAAACATAACAATATTATCAAATTTCTAGAAAAATTGAAAAATTTTCATATTTTGTCTTCAAATATCAATTGCGATATTTTCGACTAAGATTTATTAAGGTTTTGATTGTAATCTCAATTAAAAATTCACAAATTTAGTACACTGTAGTAACTGGATTGAAGACAAAAATACATTAAAATTTTTCTCAATGAACTTGAAATCCCTGTTCAAAATGAGTTTTAAGTATTTTACAAGTTAAAAAATGTAATAAATTTGAATTACAATAATTTGCAGAGAGTAAGTTAGAGAATATTTGCTTCTCAAGTGCCAAATATGCAGATGAAGGAATATTTTTCATGCTGAAGGCAGGATTGCAAGTAGAATGGGGCAATGCCCTGAGCGCCATGCTAAGGGAGCGCCGAAATCAGTTAGGGTTCCTATAAAGGGGGTACTAAAATTAAGGTTTGCACGCCCTGCTAAGGGGGAAACCAAAACTAATGTTTGCTCCAGGCGACACAATCTCTAGTTGCGGCACTGAGTGAAGGTATTTCACAGAACAACTCATACATCTTCACCCTTTTTTAATTTTCTTAATATGACATATTGTACACTACCTCTAATCTACAATCCTATAATCTAATCTGCAATAAATATGATCTACCATACATTTCAGATGTAAAATAATAATTTTAAATTGCAATTTTTCTTCATAGAATGAGTTTTTACTGTGTTCACAGCGAAAAGGAATTCCCCCGAAATACCATCAGCATATTTACAGTCATAATTAAAGTAATTTGTTAAAAATTTATCATTACATAGTAATACAAGGTAAGGGCATGGGATTTCATTTCTATTCATCCGGCATGATTTTGCACCATTCTAGAAAAGTATGTCTAGGATAGAAATCAGAATATTTAACCACTAGTCCAAAGGACCAGTAACTCCTCCCCTGGTGAGTAAATTTTATCACTAGTTTGGATACATGATTTTTTTTTATTGCAAAACAAAAGAAATTAACAAAACAATACAATTTGATTTCCTTGAAGAGCAGAATAAAAAAGTGCTAATACCTATTATTAAAATATTAAATTGTTCAAATCATACATATGGCATTACTCTACAATTATATGACATGTATTTATAAATTATGTATTTCTTATTGTGTATTTTTTAACATAGAAATAAATTAAACTGAATTAAAATTATAATATAATTCAGTTTACTTTATTTCAAGCAAATTATAATGCAAGCTTTACTTGAATTATAATTTACTTTCTAGAGGAAAATGTAAATAAAAGTAATATTTAAGAGGAAAACAAAGATAAAATGTTATTGGTCAAACGGACCTTCAAAATTAGTATTCTGCTAATCTGTTATATATTTTTGTGATCTCAGACTAGAGGTCTCCTGCTAATTTTGAGCCCTGTATATTATGAGCAGAAACAAGTTTGGGTCTTTAAGCAAAAAAGAGTAATACTTATTATTGAGCTACTAGATCCAATTGGCAAGTGTACTTTTAATTTCTTTTAATAAAACTAAAAAATAGAGGCTTTTATAAATAAAAAAAATTACATCTCCCCCCCTCCCAATTTTATTACAATAGCTTTTATAACCCATATTGTTTTATTAGTGTCATTATATGTATATTGCTGACAATACTTTTTGGTAGAGTAGTCAGTATTTAGAGATGTCAACAAAGATTTGACCTACAACTTGCAAAATTCTGCAATCCACATAACATTTGGTCCTAAACCTATGCTGATTAAAGGGAGTTCCTTTATTTATAAATGCCTGCTAAATTTAGCAATATATATATATTTTTTTAAACATTGGCATAATTTTTAAAAGTGTGAAAAATGCTGAAACTGATCTTGAATTATTAAAAGAAAAATACAATTATTTATTTTTATTCATTACATAATTTTGATTTTGGAACAAATAATTCTGATAAAACAAATTGAAACTTATATGCACACCAATGTTCGATTTGCCGTACAATTGAGAGAATGCAATTCAAGTCCTTAATCACTGATAAAAATATTTCACACGTTCAGCACTTTTTTAGTTTTCTGAACATTTTATGAAGCGATTTATGCTACTGACATATCACATTTAATTTATGAGAACAACAAAAAAACAACAGTAGCAATGGAAGGATTAAAGAAATTGATAACTTTCAAATGTTTAAGTTTCACACCATGAATAGCTTGTGCAACATGCATATGTATTAAAAAATTGACAATACTTTTCTTTGTGTTTCTAAATACAACAAATATGGTCTCTATATTTTCAGCTAAAATTTAGAAAGGAAATCTCAATTTTATCACATTTACAATATCACAATAACGCAACCAAAAAGACATACAAAAGTATACTTATAAAGTCTTATCACATATCAATACGGTAAGCTTATTATTATTTTCTTTTTTTGGAAGATATAAAAAGTTCTATGCATTAAAATATTAATTGAAGAATTTTAAAAGGCATGGTGATAACTTAACTACTGACCAACTACACACACAAACAGTTACATTTTCAATAACAAAAAGTACAAAGAATTTTAATTTCTTTGTCATCCACAGTAAAATATTCAACAAAACTCAACAATTCAATAGTTGAAAAAAAATTAAAAGAAATCTAGTTTGCTAATAATTCTAAGAATTATATTAACAGACTAACTAATGCTAAAATTGCCACTGTATTTAACATGACTACATGACATTGAACAGACAGAAATGACATTTGATTTTCAGTGATAGGTATCAGGTACATTTACTGCCCATGGTTTTTGATTTAAGAACCAACTTATGTACATAAAGCAGGGGTCGATCCAAGAATTTTTTTCAGGTTCCCATATTTCTGAAAACTGTTTATTTTTGTGAATTTCAATATCGATTTTGTGAATTTCAATATCGATTTTCATGAATTTCAACATAAATTTTTGTGAATTTTCATACTAATTTTTGTAAAAGTCCCTTTTTTCCATAAAATATTTTAGAAAACAAATTAAAATGTATGGTAAAGTGTCAAAGAAAGGTTGTTTTAAGTGATTGTATTTTTGTGAAGAGGCCATTTTAATCGATTATAATTTTGTGAAGGGTACATTTTAATAGACTGAATTTTGTGAAGGGGCCGTAAAACGGACCCAAATTTTGCCTACATCGTTTTTTACAGACAATTATGGCCCAACTAAAAACATGTCAATCTTATGAGATAATCTTTTAGACTAACTACATGCCTTTTCAGACCTGAACTTCTCTAGACATTGTATCTGTGGAAAGACAAAATGGAAACAAAGCAGACATTTTATGAAATGTTAAGCAGGTCCAAACATATGTACTGATATTAGCTGGGTGTCCACCGGCAAACTAAAAAGGAGACTTTTGCTATTAAATTAAAGGTCAGTCTACTTGGGATACTTTTTCGGTAAAAAAATGCGACTTTCACACTATTATGATGTATTTGGCGACTTTTCCTTTACAGTAAGCAACTAAATTAACCATCAGAAAATGACAAGTTATGTTCTTTATTATTTCCCTTCCCTTTCTAAGTTTTATCCGCTATCAGACTGAGAGCTGAAAAGCAGTATTTGGTCATCATGATACATTTTTTCATTACATACATTCCTCCCCTAAACTTATCTATTCTAAACTTGTGTACTATAAACTTTTTGAGTATAATCTTACTAGAAAATTTACAATTGTTACTTGCATTTAATCAGTGTATGAGAAGTGGGAGTATGTATATGAGAGAACGTGAAAATATTCTGAGCAAGTAAAAAGAAAAATTAATTTGATAATTTCATTTTCTGCTTTTTTTTTTAATGCTATGATAGCAAAAATAAATTTTCAAACTAAATTTAGAAAAAATGCTAATATTTTGGCCATTAAAATTAAGAAAAAGTATACTTATTTTCTGGCTACTTTTTCATGTTGGTGAGGCTGCTAATGCTACTATGACACTACTTTTGTCTCCTGACAGTAGTGGACACCTTGTATCAGAAATCTAACATATCATCACCATTTTTGGGCAATAGAACTGGACACTAAAACAGCAGAATTTCTACTGTATTCAAAATGCAGATTTCCTCAAATAAGAAGTTGCAGAAACCTAGAGTCTTCAGGTCAAACCTGGACAAATGACAACTCATGAAACAAAGTTGTATGCAGTCAAACCTGTGTATAATGATACTGTCTATAGCAATAAACCTGCCTATAACAATAACCTTTGGTATCAACAAATTCCTATTTTACTTGATATATTTTGACCTACATACAGAGATATCCACTTTTTACGCACACTTGTTTATAATGATAATTTTTCACTCTTACAAAATATTTAGTAGTATGTATAACTCAATTTATTGTATTTTGGAAAACACTGCCTATGATCCAGAAAAAGCGATACTACAAAATTGGAGAATGGTGACTAAAAAAATTAGCAGTGACTTTCAGATGTATAGTGCTTTGTTCCCGAAGTTAGTTTTTGGTGGGTTAAAACTTTTAATCTGTAATGGCATGGCACAAAACATTCGAAGAAATCTGACATTTTTTGTAATGCTATAATTAAATAAAATTTATGCATGCAATTTTTATACATATCTTTAAGTATATTTTTAGTAAAATTTCAATCTAAAATGTTCACTTTATCGAATCAGGAAAGAAAGTGCACTATAGTAAACTCCAAATCAAAAGAAGGTAACTAATACATTACGTATGTGTATTGAACTTTACTTCTACAAAATAAATTCATCCCCTTATTTCATCAATGTACAAGACTTGCTCATTGATAACTGAAGTGCTATTCTGCATGGTAAATGTATTTTATTTTTATAATTAACAAACAACTTTAATCAGGCCTGGCCTAATAATTATCCTGGCCTTTTTTAAATTTTCACGAAATTAGATTTTGTCAGACATCATTAAGAAAAGAGCAATCACCATTATTTTTGCAAAATTGTATTTCCGTTTATCATACTAATTTTGTCTTTGCAATTTGTGATGGTGGCGATTGACAGAGCAACTCCTGTTTAATGCTTAAATAATGTGCAAAAACTCAACCTATCAACAATGATAAACTGCCTATAACTTTTATCATTGATATATTTTTTTTTTTTGGTCCCTACAATTCCTTATATGCAAGTTTTACTGTATTAGAAAAGAAAAAAACTATACACAAAATTATAAATTGTCCTTTCTATCAACGTAAAAATAAAGCTTAAATAAATATATATGATTTTTCTCAAACAAAACAAGAAATAAAGTTTTAACACTACACCGGTACAAAAGAAGATCTCCAAAAAATTATCATTGATATATTTTTTTTTGGTTCCTCCGGTACAAAAGAAGATCGTCAAATTATCATTGATATATTTTTTTTTTGGTTCCTACAATTCCTTATATGCAAGTTTTACTGTATTAGAAAAAAAAAAAAAAAAAAAAAACTATACACAAAATTATAAATTGTCCTTTCTATCAACGTAAAAATAAAGCTTAAATAAATATATATGATTTTTCTCAAACAAAACAAGAAATAATGTTTTAACACTACACCGGTACAAAAGAAGATCTCCAAAAAGTTTTTGTGATATCTACTAAGATCCAAATAATAAAATCAACTTTCACATAGGCAAGGAAAATTCACCGGAAACTAATCAAAAATGTTATTAAAAAAAGTATTTAAAAGATAACTACATAATACTGCATGCAAAACAAGCAAGCTTAGAGACTTTCAGCTAATATAATCACGCATGGATTAAGACTACTCGGGGCCTTGGAGCTGGGAAAACACATGGGGCCTCATTTAAAAAGAAAAAAATTGTTTGGTTATTGTGAACCAAAATGAATCTACTGAGTACCAAATACAGCTTTTAAGAAGAACTTTCTGGATTATTTTGTAAAAAAAAAATACTTAATAAAAAGTAATTTAAAAAAAATTACAACATTCAGTAACTTTTTTATTTAGTTTTGAAATACAATACGAAAATAGTACCTACTTAAAAGACTTTTGTTGATGCAAAACTTTAATGCATTTTTCACAAGAAGGTGGACTCAATTGACAACAGAGCTTAACAGCTTCTCTCTTCCGTAGTTGTGAGATTTCATCCACTTCAATTTTAAAAAAGAATGCTCTCTATACAATTTGTTACAAATATACATAAATAAATTCTGAAAACCAGTTTAAGATTTTGAAAATCTTCCATTTAAGTTATAATTTAGCAATTTTCAAAAATCCCCTTGTCATGAGGTCCTGGAGTGATCAATCCAACCATTCCACCCTTGATGCAAACTGTAACATAATGCTACAGCTTTAGTGCAAATGTTATAATTAGGGATAAAATGTACCTTTAAGTAAATTTGGTATGATTTAGCTACCAATTTTTATTTTTATTATATCATAAGTTAACAATGTCAGCTTTATATAATGGTTCTTACACAAAAACCATGGTATTTTGAAGCTTTCATACAAAACTAATCTTTGAGGCATTGTGCTTTTTCCACCATAGAAATTTGATCAACAAAAATTTATAACAATAATATTTACAAATTGAAAGTACAACATGAAATAAAAATCTCACAAAACAATCTATAACAGCATTGGGAATAAAACAATATACAGTTATATTATATATATATATATATATATATATATATATATATATAAAGAAAGAAAGAAAAAATACCATACAAGTAAGAAAAATTAAATACTTCGCAAAAAGAAGTATTATGTAATAGAAACAAAATGAAAGCAATGTTGTAAACTGCTTTAAATCAAGTGTCTTTTTCTTTAAAATCAGATTTATGTCCATATGCATCAGGTGATTTTTTGATTCCTTGATCACTTTTTAATGTATCAATCATCTGTTGAAAGCTAAAGGAGGCAAGAAAAAAATTATTAATGTACCATGAACTTGAAAATGTATTTGATGACATAAACTAGTATTAAGCATTGATATATATGCTAAATTGAATTATCTTGGTAATAGTCTACATTGTGAGATTTTGAGTTATTTGGGCATGGCTAAAATTCCCAAAAAGGTGGCAAAAAGTGGCAGAAGGCTGTGCTCCTTTAAAACCACTTAACAACTTTTTGTAAACAGTAATTTTGAACTTAAAAATTAATAGAATTTTTGAGTTAAATATTTAAATTAATTGTATTTTTCAAAAATTATCAAAAGAAAATACTATTTAGAAAAAGTGGTTTATTATATTCTGTACATATTCGCAGCTATGGACATCTTTCTGCCACCTGTAGGGGGATTTTAGCCATGCACAGTTGGCAAAGAAAATCGTGTCAAGACAGCAATCCCGCTTAGCATAAATATATCAATGGAATCAAGAGCCGTAATTCAAACCAAAAATATGTCTTTGGTGAGTGGGTCTTTCTGCGAAAAATCAACCAGTGCTTATCACCCACCATCAGTGATTTTGATGAAATTTGGTTTGATTATAGAACTTTTGTTGCTAATTCTAAATATGAAGTGAGATTAGGTAAAGGGTTCAAAAGTTATATGCTTTTAAAATTCAGCTAAAATGCCATATTGGCAGCCATCTTGAATGACATGCAAAAATGTATAAATGGCTCAATGAATTTCATAAAAAATGCTCTGAAAATATTTATTTCTTTTTATAAAGAAGTAGGCTTCCATTTAAACAAGGTATTACCCATACAATTATGATACAATGATTAAATGAAGGCAATCCAGAAAGTAACGTACAATTTGGCTTATGTCAAAATAAGCAGAGCCAAAGTCGCTATCTTCTGGTCACAACATTCCCACACATCCTTCTGTGGTGTAAAAAAAAGAATGTGTTATTTCTGTTTTCGTTCCCTATGAAAATTAAAAATGAGCACTTCAATAGAAAATTCCAATTACTTTTGCACATTCAGTAATTAGGTATTTTGTCTGCAAAAAACTACAAAACCCTTGATGATTACTAGAGGTCTTTGATGATTTCAGATGTGAGGTGTTTGGTCATCCATTACACAGCCTATATCTTGTGTCAAGTGATTACAATCACTCAGTAAACTTCCTTCTGTGGTATCAAAGTGACTACTATTTCTGCTTTGTTTTCTGGGAAATATTAAAATGAATACTTCAATAGAAAATATCGCTAATTGTTGAGGTGCATTCAGTAATTAGGTTTTTGTTTGTCAAAAATCACAAACCACTCAAGAGCTCTTAGATGATTTTGGGTAGAAAATTTTGGTTATCCACCATGCAGCCCAGATCTTGTGCCAAGCAGTTACCACTGTTAGCTAACTCCAGTTATGCTAACGTATTTTATGCATAAACTAAAAAATCTTAGAACTGTGTAATGATAATCATGATTATGATACATGAAAGAACAGTGATTGTAGGAAAAAAAGACAGAAACATATTAGAAAATTTTAAATGCTTTGTTATTAATTTGTTATACATTTTAAAATGTATTTTGTAACATTTGAACACATGTAACTTAGCAAGTAGAAGCTATTTTTGAATTAAAAACAACAGTAATATGATTCCAGCTGTTATTTTCGCTGGTTCTTTTCCTTTTTAAAAATTAAGACATGAATGATGCTTCTGTTGTATTTTAAACAAGATTTTACTTTGTGTAGGAGTGTTGTTTTAAGCATAGCAATTCTTTGATAATTTCTATTGCAAGCAATTAAGACAATTACTCACCTCTCAACAAGGCTTTCGTTTTCTTTTTTAACACGATTAGCATCTTCAACAGCTTTATCTAAAATGGAAGAAAAGGAGGCGGGGCCCAGCGATTGGAGGGATGAAACAAGTTTCATTCTTTCCGAATCATCATTTAAATATGCCAATCCACTAGACAAAGGTTCAATTTTAGCTGTAAAAAACCAAAAATAGTGAAATAAATTTAATGTGTTCAAATAACCAAATTGCATCACAAAGGGATATGAGAAAATAAATGTATACAATAAAATATGCTAATAATCCTCTTATATATTGTAGGCAGAGACATGCATAACAGAGTTGACAAACTGGAAGTTCTGACAGTAAAATTATCAAGTTATTTTAGATGGATAAAAGAATATTGTACTATAAAGATATACTACTAATTCCTCATGTGGTTATACTTTATAATTACCTCTTACGATTGGTGCAGGTATAACAGGTGGAGACATACTCATCAATGGAGTTGGCAAAACTGAATTCTTAATAGAGTTTCCGTATTGTCTGGCATATATTGGACGACCTACTGTTGAATATTTTCCAACAGATGGAGGTTGAGATGAATTAGCAACATGCAAAGGTGATGATGATCGTTCAAGTTTCCGGATTGTATCAGTCTAGAAAGAGAAAAAAATCATTTTATGTCAGAAAACTGCTTTTTGATAAATTAAATAATTTTTTAAAAAGAAGAATTTTTCAAAAATAAATAAATAAAAGTACAGTTGGTTTTCTATTCAATGACTTCCAAGGAACTATAAAATATTGTCTTGAACAAAATTTGTGGAAATGTGATATCACTATGAGAGAGGTTTCAAAAACTGTAAAAATTCTGACTATCTTCTTGTTCGCTTCTTTCATAGCAGGCTTTTATACTACAAATTATTCTGCTAATTATCAAAACTTGTAAACACATTTCAGAAGGTAAGAAACAAACAGTCAAATATACATGCCTAAGAATTTTTGGAGGATGAACAACCAAACATTATTTTCCACCTGCAGCAGCTAAGACTTAAAACAAATTATAGTTTAAGAAAAAATCTGATGTGATATAACACGACTTTCTTGTAATTCTATTAAATTGTACAAATTTATGATTTCTTTATTTAAAAGTTGATATATGATACTTTAATATCGTTAAAGTTTGGTGCTTTCTTGCCAAATATAGGAGATGTTGTCAAGTCATTAAGGTAGTAACTTTGGTAAGATTTTAGGCATAGTCCAAACAATGAAGGTTCGATTTATTATTCTTTCCTGAAGAGAAAATCAAGATCACGGGATTCTTCTGATGTTTCTCATATTTTAATTGTTAACAAACTCAGATTTTTGAGTGTTTTGTATTAATTAAATGTTGCTCTAATTTAGGTAAAGAATGACAGTGCGTACACAATTTACAATAGAGAAGTTTTATAGATATAATGAAAACGATGTAATTGCAATTATAAGTATCTTGATGTTATTAAAATAGCATCATTATAATTAGAAAATCTAAATTTCATTGAACATGGCACGAGAGGAAGGTACAATTTAATTTTTTAGATTAAAAAATGGGTTTCATAGGTTTTCATTGAAAAAACAATTTTCCCTTTCTAAGATTTCCATATGTTTCAAGAAATAATTTTATATTCCAGATGGGTGTGAACTTAAGCATGCAATTTAGTCTCTTTTGTTTGTTTGTTTGTTTTTTAATTCAAACGAGCACAGTTTAGATAAAACAAAACAGAATAACAAAAGTAATTAAAAAAAACTTCAACAAAGATAAATGAAAATATGTGTACACTGACTTACTAAAGCATCAATAACTTTCCACAATTCACGTTGACGTTTATGTTGCCAACTGCAAATTTGAGAATCCCATTCATTGATTTCTTGAAGAATATTTAAAATTTGAGGTAAACTTCTTTCAATTTCATCTTTTATCTCATTAGTTGTCCTACAGCAAAAAGTAAAATAATTTAACAGTCTTGAATTGATAGATTTAAGTAGATTAAGCCACAATTTCTTGCACAGGAAATCAAGTTAAAATGTACTGATCATAAAAGTTATGAAGAGGAAGAAATGTTTATATACACTTTTTTTTTTCTTCTTTCTAATGGCTGAAGATTTTGAATTGGGACATTAGACTTAGAATACTGATAGTTTATAACGGAAGATTCAGCAAATTTTTACAACAGCATTTAATTGATTTAAAAAAAAAAAAAATGTTAATCTAAAGTTTTATTAGAACAAATGCCCAACAGTGTTCTTTATTATCGATCAATTTAAAATTGTCTGAAGAATAGACAGAATCCTTAATATTTAAAATTTTTGCTAATTATTGTCAGTTTTTATGATTTTACTTTATTACAGTTTATTTGAAGGGTGTGGGGGAATAATAAATGGGAAAAAAATTAGATCTAAAATATCAGGAGTTCTTAAGAAAGATAATAGCATCATGGAAATTTCTCTTTAGAAATTTTAAGAAATAATTATCTTTAGCAGGTATAACAATTATGTTTAACAACAAAAGATGAATTACAAGAAGTCTCTTTTACTCATTAAATATGCAAATGAATTAGATATGAGTCACCCCCTCCTCCCAGACAGTAGTGGATAATTTTTATTTTTGGTGGTAACAAAGATAAGCTAATGATTTTTAAAAAAATATCGGCATCTTTTATGTTTATTTATTTAGTTTCTAGAACTATGAACACCTTTGTGCTGAAGCACAACATACAATAATTTTATTACAAAAGTGAAATTTTAAAAAATCCATTAAAATTTAGCATAGTTTGAAAGTATAGTTCAATATTGACACCCTTTCTACGCCTCAGGCAAATTTCAAAAGATGTAAGACTCAAGGAGAGAATTTGTCTCCCCAAAATAAGTATAGCACTAAAAATCAGTAGCACTTGCAAGAGGGAAAGTGGGATTTTACTATTTTCTTTGAGCCCAGGAAAAAATTGTTAGCGAAGGTGTAATGATGTACATTCCCCTACTGTGCCTAAACACTGCTTTTCTATCTTGAATACCTTGCAAATCAGTAATATCTAAAGAAGAAATATTTCACACTTAAGTGGAATTTCTGCCTTTATATCTTTGAAGTAATGTAGTGGTTAAGCAGCTTTTAATATATATTTTTAATAGGTTTGAAGAGCATTTGAATGCTTCATTTAAATCAAACAAACACAAAGAAGGATAAACCTCTTTCTCTATTAAAAACGAGATTTGAAGAATATAACTGACGTTATCACCAAAGAGAAATATGGAAGAAGAAAGAAGTGAGTAGTAGATAATGTATTTTATGGGTTAGAATCATAATATCGATAAGTTTATAAGATTCAATATTGAGTGAAAATGAATATTAACATTATATGGCTTAACGTTCTTGTATAAATTGCATAGGTAATAAATTTGCTTAGTTGTTTTCCTATGGCCCCAATAAAAATTGTGTGAGATTTTATGGAATAAGGTACTCAGAAAAAAATAATAATAATAATTATATCTGCCCACATTATTGCTAGAAGTATTTTGCTAGTGTGATAGCTGGCTAGATAACTATTTTGATTCTTTTTATTGTACAGGAATAAAAAGCTACCTGTCGGCATTTTTGAAATTTAAATAAAATAAATTGATGGTGGCCAAAATGCCCAGCCCCTTATTTTAATAAAAATTTTAGGGTTCAATTTCTTGTATGACAAATTAAAAAGCTTGTGAATTTGAAATTATTAATGTACACATTTTTACAAATACTAGCTAATATTCTTTATAATTGACTAACAATCAGCTTCTCATCTAGGCATTTTTCCCATTTGCTGAATGCCAAGGTCACAAACAAAAGCCTTTATTTTTTAAAAGTGATGGCTGAATTTAACCCCTGAACTTACATTGCGGTCCTATTTTTTTAAAAATCGAGCATTTTTAAGTTGTTTAAAGTCTGCCTGAATCCTGGTAAAACATTACAGAAATCAACTGAAGCCTTACCTAATTAGTAACATAATATCTTGAATGACAGAATGACTCTGTTGCAAGCACGAGACCAAGAGCCTCACAATATCTGTATTATCATGTGGCACATGCCGCTGATCTAAAAAAAAGTATAGATATCAGAAAGAACCTAGGTTTATAGTAAAATATTTCGAAATTCCACTTAGTTAGCACTAACAGCCATGTAAAAATACAGTCTTTTATTAAAGGGGACTTCCAACTATATCCATTTTCTCCACTGCAAATTAATCCATATTTTAGAAGAGTGAAGTATCACAGACCACGAAATTTAATGATACAGTTGAATAAATAATGTTTTTGAAATAAACTGCATTAAATTTTAAAGTAAAAAAGACTTTCAAACCTTCATAAAAGGGACAGATTAGGTTGTCATAAAATATAGTTATAATAGTACCTTTAGATCGCCTTTTCAACTCTGCATAAGCTTCTAAAACTTTATAATGGCTGCAATTAAAAATGAAACAAATCACAAATATAGCTTGGTAAGATTCAAGTACACTAAATTAAATATCCAATAAACAATTACAGTACTTATAATCCATGCATCATGAACTTCAATTCTTTTTTTTAAAAGTTGATAGTGGTATATAATGAGAAAAAGGGAAATTGTTTCTGTACAGAAATTCATAAGTATTTAAGCCACACAATAATAATAGGTATTAGAAGGAATAGTGGATTTAAAATATGTAATTTTTGCTTAAAGCAATGCTTTGAGCAGCTATTAAAAAAAAAAAGTTAAAACCTGCACAATTTAAAAAGAAAATAATTCAGATTTGAAATCAAGAACTAGGGTAACAATTCTGGGTTATACCATTCAAAAAAAAAAACAAAACTTAAACAGCCATTATTCCAAAACAATGAAAAATGTATGCTAAAAAAAATAATAAAATCCATGCTGTTGAATCGGTTAGCTTTTTTTTTTTTTTTAAATATATAATTACATTTTAAAATAAAAAAAAAAAAATCTGCCTTCTTTAAACATCTGAAAATCGACTCCTTGATTTTTAAGTGATTTTTCTTTTTGTAATTTTCATTTTCCTCAATATCCATTGGTGTAATGGTGGTGAAAAAGGTTTGTAAGATCTAGGTCCTTTTGATGTAAAGAGTTTAAAAATACATCTGACACTCAATTAGGTTAATCAGGCTTCAAAGTGAAAACTATGTCTCAAGCAAAATAATTTCATAATTTTTATGATTTCAGTTACTTGGAATAGCTCTTTCAGTTACTGAGATTAAAAATAAACCACCATGAGATCAATAAATACCATTTTAATAAGTACCATAGATCAATACTTGAAATAAACATTAAGTTAATATTTCAATGGTTTTTCATTAACCATAGGCATAGATTAAGGATGAGGATCTTAGTTTTCTGAAGCTCACTTTTAAATTGCAACTGAGATTAGAACTGCTTCATCACTGAACAGCAATTATGTTTGCATGACATAAACAACTTTTTGAAGCTACACAAAGAGAGTATGCAAGTGGGCCTTAGAGAGATTGCCATCATTGAACATACAATCACTACAGCAATTGCCTTTGTGTAACATATACAAACCTCTGTTTATCTCATACACAAACAGGGTCTCCATTATCGAGTTAACTTTGCTAGACATTCTCTGCAAATGCTAGTGCGAGAAACTGAATATTTTTTCAATGATAATAGTAAAAGTCCTAATTACTCTCAATTTTCGCATGATATAGTAAAAATTTAAAACCAGTTAAAGAGAATGCAAAAACCATTATAAATAGAAAAATGCTTTCTTTTCTAAATGGTTATTAACTTTTCACAAGAGGACAGATCAAAAATGGTGCCCAGTTGGTTGGAAATTCAGATATTCTTCCTAACAGTGGGTATGTCTCTGAAACAGAATTAGTAATGAAAAATAGTTTCAGAATAGTTTCAATGGGTTTAGTCTTTTCTGATTATGTTAAGTTGGAACTGAACTAAAAAATGAAATGGAAATTATCTTAAACTCTGGACTAAAATATGAAATGAATAACATTAAACACAAAAATCAGGCTTCCCTAAAAGTGGTATAAATTTACAAATAAATAAATAAATGTTGGCCAAGTTTTGTCCTAAATAAGATAGGTTTTCAAATGAGTAATAATTTTTTCCCATACAGTATTTTTTCATGTACAGTCCAGTGACAAATCAGGTAACTAAGAATTTTACTTCTGCACTTTCCATCCAATGCTGTGTAAGGCAGTGGTAGCACTGAGTGCTAAGGACATCTTGGAGAAAAAATTCTTAGGTAAAAAAAAATGTTATTTGTTTGCTGCCCAACCTTTTGAAATACTGGTTTAAAACAACTGATAAGATTGGTAAGCATACCACTGATAGTGAACAACATCCTTGTGAAAACTACAGCATATGTATAAAAAATTATCCTGACATTTTAAGCTAAGAATGTTTATTCATGATTAACTCTTATTTATATTAAAGGTAAACCTATAACTTTTTCAATTTTATTTCTGAATTTTATATTCTGATTTCATTGAACTTTGCAATATTTTCGTTTAACAATTGAAAATAATTAAAACGGAAATTCTGAAGTTATTTTTAATCCAGAAAGAGATTTTTAAGTTGGGATAAATAAATGCACAACATAATACTTTTTACAGTACAGTGAAACCTGTGATGTTGACACTTTTGTAAGTGACCACCTGTCTAAGTTGAGCTAATTGACCAAGAAAAGAATGGCTTGATTACTATAACAATGGATGAACCCTTTATAAGTTGGCCTCCTATCTAACTTGTATGTTGACCAGGTAGAATTTGCCTCAAAGCATAGCTTAAAACCTTTGTAAGTTGACCACTTCCAGTATTTTTTCTATGTCTTTCTTCAGACAACTTTTATATATTTTTTCTACTTGTCTAAAGTCTATAAAACTTGCCGACAAAGCAAGATTAGTAACTGTTTTAGTCCAGATTTTTCATGTATTATTCATCTTTATTTCTTATGTAAGTACATTTTTTTTGTTTGTAACTACATTAGTACATATACAGTAGTAGGTATGAATGAACTACAAAACCCTTAATACATACGTACACTATGCAAAATGTATTAATACAGTAATAAATTGAGTTTCATAATTAAGTTAATTTGTTTTTGTTCAACTTACTACTGTATGTAGTAAACATAGTAACTATATATATACGACAATATCCAATAATTAAAACGTAATACAGTAATATGTATGTATAATTAATGTTTAACCTTAATGAGCGATATTATTCTTATTTTGTATCATTTTGATTTTATATTTTATATAATTTTGTAGTATACTACATATACTGCATGTACTATGTAATGTATGAGTACGCAGATGATAAAATTCGAAAATCAAAAAGTAAGTATTGTACCCTTGATAAGTTGACCACCTGTCTAAGTAGAGCACGAAAACGTGGAACCACTATGTGGTCAACTTAGCAGGTTTCACTGCAGTTACTAAACTTTTGACAACGCCTTTTGGAAACTCATAGCCATGAGGTAAGCCACTACTGGAGACACCCTATTACAAAAAGCAATGCAACCTACACAAAGACTTACAACAATTCAGTAAACTTTGCTTTGCACACCCACTTGTTCTTTTTACACATAAAACAAAATATATCTTTTATATGCCCTTCGCAAAACAGGAGAAATGACTATACTTAATTTATGTAAAATAGTAATGATAATAATAGACTGATAATCAGATTCTGAAATAGCTACTTATAAGAATAAATAAAATCACACACAGGATTATAATGAACAGAAACTTACATATCCTCTAAAGGATGAGTTTGTTTTGATCTAGCATATGACATCCTCTGTAGATCAGTAGTGCGTGTTTCAATGGACGAAGACAATTTTTCAAGTGCTGCAACTTTGTCCTTCTATTCAAAGATACAAAGCTTAATTAATTTATAAAAAACAAAACTTAATGCAATTTCGGTTAGGTTATAATGAATTTACTCCATTTTTTAAATCTGTAAAGGAATATTTACAAATAATATACTAATCTTTTTTAATAACTCAAAGTATTAGACAATCCATAAGAGATTTAAAATTATGAAATGATAAAAAGAAGCTGATTTTTTTTTATACTTACTAAAAGATCCATTTTTTTAAGGTTTTCATAACTGCTTTTCCACCCATCTAACATTAACTGAGAAGCTAATTAAAATAGAAATAATAGACTTAGGGTAAAAACATATAAGTAATGCAAAATAAACTGTTACTTTTGTTCAATCAAAAAGAATATAAGCTGTTTTATTTATTAGTAAAATGCAGATTTTAAAGAATCTTATAACACATCATCACAATCACAAGAATTCATCATATATATATTATTTATCACTGTTGTTTATTTATTTATTTTAAATTTTAGTGATGGTTTTATTGTTTCTCACAAGTAAAACATGTTACTTCTTTACATAAAAGTTTCATCACTCTTTTTGTTTGAGGGAAAATAAAAGTAGATTGAACATCTTATTTTTGAACAAATAAGTTGCTGACTAAAGAAACATTCTGAAGAAAATAATCTCCCAACAACAATAGTTAAATACTCAATAGGTTTCTGTCCAAATATATTAAACTAGCAATAATAATCATACTAATGAAGTTTAGCATTTTCATGAGAATAGATACAAAAAAAAAAAAAAAAAAAGAAAGAAAGAAAGAAAGAAAAAGAAAAAGCCAAACAAAAAATAGTTTTCATTTATTACAACTAAACAAGAATAATAAAATAAAATTTTCAAAAGAATAAGCTCATTTTATAAAAAAATTACTCTTTTAAATTTCTTAAATTACAAACTTACTTTGCATCTTGCAAAAATTTTTTCTTGCTTTTATAGTTTCCTCATATCTATTTTTTGTTATGGCAATATTTTAAAATATTTGTTAAGTTTTAAATAACATGTTGCATTATAATATTTGCTGCAGTTTAGTCTCAAATGAGAAAATGAAAATGTGATTCCCTATTAAATATATATATATATATAATAAATATAATAATATAGAAGAAACTAGTGATATTGAACCCAAGGCCTTTTTCTCAAAATTAGCTATGCTTAATATGTTGGAAGTAGCCTCACTTTTCCTACTTGTTCTTTGGTGACAATAAAAACAAAATGTTCTCATCTATTCTTAAACTAGAAAAATTACCTTTTCGTGTTCCAAAAATAATTTGTTAGTAGGCAAACACTGATACTATAAAAGGTTGTTTGGTAATTATTATTTTTTTAAATTGTACATTTCTTGTGTACGAGTTTATCTACAATAACATGCAAACTGAGGTAATCTGCTTACTGGCAAATGATTATATTTTAGGTCTTTGTAGTAAACATGCAATTAGAGATACCTGACCTAAGGTAAAGGTACTGGTCTGTTCAGAAATTTGCCATTTATTTTTGTATATAAATAAGAGAAATTGTTATTAGTAACACTATTTAAACACATGAAAACTGATTTTAATGTATTTAATAGATTAAATATTAAGGTAAATAATTTTCCTGAAAGAAGAAAAACAACAACATAGTTTTAAATTTGAATTCATGAAAAAAAGAGAGTGGTTAGAGAGATATAATTTAACAAGCAATTAATATCTAAACAGGTATTTTATTAATAAAGCTCATAAGTTCATGAATTTTAAGTTGATAGTATTGATAAGAAGGGTAGGAATAAAATCAGATAAAAATACTATCAATCTGAAGTTGATAGTATTTTTTATCCGATTTTATTCCATAACCAAAAATAATAACTATTACAGAGTGCAAGAAAATAGTCTATGATTTAAATGACCTGAATCAAATGATATGCAGTTAAAAAGAAAAAAAAAAGAATTAAAAGAAAATCAAGAACAAATTCAGTCATGGTGAAATATAATACCAATGAATTTTTTCAGGATTTAGAATTTGATCTTTAGCTTTATAAAATTGTTATACCAAGAATTTACTAAAATTTTCTTGGATAAAATTCTGGTTATTATTCTTGCCCCTGAGTTTCAAATGAAAAGTGCTGGAGTTCAAAGTTTTGTTTTCAAATATTAATTTACATTTGGTGTTAAATAAGTACAATAGTCACAGAAAAAAATAACATATATTAACTTTAGGCTGTATAAACTTAAAATTTCTAATGTTGTCAAATAAAGTGACAATCTTTGATTCAATAACTTAAAAATATATCAATATTAATTTATAAAAAAGTTATCTTAAATCACATAATTCCAAAACCATAACTAGGGTCAACTATACCAAAGTGAAGGGATATTTGATTCAAATTGATTTTTTTTTTAAATTTCATATTTTACTACCTATTGTTAGCTTTGACTCTACATTGCATGGGCAACATTTATTCATTATGACTTCATATCCATTATGACTCATTATGACTTATATTCAGAGACAGTTTTGTGAGAAGCAGTGGTCAAGAGTACAGAAGAGAAAAAAAAGAAAACAAATGTTGAGCATAGAATGAATAATGAATGTGACAATGAAATGTTATACGAATAAACGGATATTTTGTACATATGAAAATTGACCCTGTTTTTTTTTTTAAATTCTATTTGTGAATTTATTTAACTGCCTGTGAAACGAAAAACACAACACTTTTACACAATACAATTACTATTTCAGAATGTTATAAATAAATACCATGCAATACTACGAAATATAGACAGAAAGCACTTTTGTATCCATAAGTATTGAAAAATGAAAAAAAGAAAATAAATTTAAAAACTGGGGCAAGTATCCTTAGTTTTCCCATCCACCAAATTGTTAATACTTTGTAATTTCATGAACATGTTAGATATAGCAATAAGTCTATCACACTATATTTTAAGGTTTACAGCTGCCACAGCAAAAATACACATATAAATGAATAATACCTACTGAAGCCACCATTGTCAACTTGCTTTTCATAACTATTAAGATCCTGTTCCAGACTATCAATAAAAATAACAATTACTAAATTGCAATTATACATGTATTATGAGGGAAATTGTACACTATTCATATTACCTGCTCTTCAGAAATGAAGATTTTGCAGAAAGTTTATTCATTTCAGCAATCATTCTAGATGCAGATTTATGAGACTGAGAAGTTTTATTTACTAAGTGAACTCTGAAAATAAATTAAATAAGCATTTTAAAAACAAAGATAATAACAGTTCAGAGGATATTTTATTTTCCTTTTCATCTGCATTTGTATTTTCATTTAACTTTTATTTTAAACTAAATTTTACAATAACTTTCACCATGTTTCACAAGATTTGGGAAAACCAAAACTATACATAAAAAATAGATCAACACTTCATTCTCCTACCCTTGCAATTTAATTATCATCTAAATCAAAGGTTCAAAACCTTTCTGCCCTTGCGAACCACTTGGGGTTTGCATACTGCCGACTGAAAACTGCTAATCTAAGCAACTCTCAAAAAATAAATAAAATAAAGAACAATGAATAGAGAATGTTTAATATTTTGCCATATAAAAACCATACTACCAATTAATGTTAAATAAACACAGACTACAATTTTTATCCGGTGTAGCATATAAATCTCTTTCAGAATTAACTTCTAACCTTTTCAATTTAAAAATCCGCATTTGTACTTTAATATTCAAATTTTATATTTCATTCAAGTCATTTCTTAAAAAAAATTGCGAATCTTTTATTTTATGGGTGAAAATAGGAAGACTATGATTATTATTTTCGATAACAATCAATTAAGAATAGAACACAATTTCAAATTTATGTAATATTACATAAAATTTGAAACAGCTATTCAGTTTCTAAGAAGACATTTGGATTTTCTTTGTTTTTTATAAATATATTAATTTAAACAAGGGGCTTGCATCTATTTTTTAAAATTGTGCATCCCGGGAACACATAAAACTACATATTTGGGGGGAGTTTTGTTAAATTTTTCTAAATTTTCTAGATCGAAAAAAAAGGGTAAAATACACATTGTAGCAAATCAGCATTTATATTAAATGCATACATTTAGTATGGTTTGGAATAGCAAAATAAAGAATGTTGAAATATATGCCCTGTAGAATTGAAAGGCAAGAAAATAATCTTAATTCACCATGTGTGTATCACTAGTTTGGTAGGATAATAATTTTGAATTGAATTTAAGATGTAAATTTATTAAAGTAATGAAAGATTAATATTTATGACGTCAGGATTATTAAAATATGATCCTGATTATATTAATTATATTATAAAAATACTGTGTGTGAGTCTTTCACTCTAAATTTCTGATTTCATAACAAGAACATCAACTCAGAAAAGTTACAATATTATCTCATTTGGCTATATCTTAAGCATGAGGATATCTACTACAATAATAAACTATGCCTAGCTAAAGAACATAGCAACTTTATTTGAGGGCAACGTACAATTCAAAGAGTAAAAAAGATAAATTAAATCTTGTAAAATATCAGTAAAATAATTTTGGATCCATTATGACATACAACATGTATTCTAAATATTTTAACAAGTGCAAGAAAAATTTATAAAATATCTACAGTCAAACACAAAACTACAGTAGAAATTGCTCAGACTATTGAAACTATAAAATTTCACAAAGTTTAAAACTATTTCATAGTTAACTAAATATATTTTAAGTTTAATACACAAATTAATATCACATTATGTAGCCACATGGGACAGACAAAAATAAAAAACAGCAAATTGCAGAGAAAAAATTATGAAAAACCAGAACTAGAAAGTAAAATCTAAAGTACCTTTGACGAGAAAGCATTTTTAAAATTTTGTTGAAAATATTTCTCAGTCTGGAACATTAATTTTTAAACTATGAATCAAGATTTTCATAACCAATTTTTCTGTGATTTTAGAGTTTTGCTACCATCTGTCCAAAACTAGAAAGGTGAGCAAGACAAAAAATATATTGCAGAAAAAACAATATTTTTATTGACTTTTGAGACTAATATAGTTGAAAGTATCCCTAAAATATTTTCTTTTTTTAAAGAATTTTTATACTACTTCATGAAAACTTTACAGAAACATGCATTTAAAAACAGGTATTGAAGATGGTTTAAGCTAAGACCTTTAAAAATCATAAAAGCCACAAATTTTCAAGTACATTCAAAAACATATACTCACAAGTTAGCTCTGAAAGCCTGGATTAATTTACTGATAGCAAAATACTCTTGCTGACTAATGAAAACAGCTTGAGCCCATGAAACACGCTGGTCTTCATATTTGACTTCAGACCTAGGATTCCGCATCATGGTTTCAACAGCCGGGGGAAGAATGTATTTGAAGAAGACATTTGTGTAGTTTTACTGAACAGAAATGCACCAACATCTTCTTCTTCCTTTATAGTTTAGAGAGAAATTATACTTCTACATCCATACAAATAAATATGTAAGAAATTCAGACTTCTATAAATAATTTCAGGTCAAAGGACGTCATAAGAATTTTCATACAACAGATGTGTGAAATTTTTTATCAAAATTATGAAGATGAAAATAATTTTAGGCACTTAAATTAATCATAACCCTAAATAAAACAATATAACAGTAAACTAAAACTATACATATTCTTTGATATTTTTCACTTTCCTTATCATTTTTACATACTATCTTTTTTCTTTTACTATCTATCACCCTGTTTAGGGTTTCTAGAGATTTCACTGCTTTTGCTTCCCTGACTTTCCTGAGTTTCTATTTTTAACATTACATCCTAAAGTTAATAATTTTTTTATATTTTGACCCTTTTTTTAGAAATAATAATAATAATAATAATAAAATTAATATATACAAGAATCTTATTCGACATCACTGGATTCCAACAAAAACCATGTTTGATAATAATTTAGGATAAAATTAAGCATATTTCAACTGCACAAGATATGCTCATAAGGAACACATTTTAAAATTATTTATAAGGTTAAATGAGAAAATGAAAATAAAACAATTTCTATACTTGGGTTCGAACAGCAAATATTTTCTTGATTTTACTGCAAAATTCAATTTTTCTTGCATTTCCCTGACCTTTCTTCAATTTCTGCTACTTTCCCCGACTTTCCCAGTCTGTAGAAACCCTGCTGTTAAATCTACCGCCCCCAATCACTTTTAAGTACGGAAATATTCTGCTTTTTTTATATACTCCTTTCATTTTTGTATCTGCTCTGCCAAGTTACTGGCATGCACAAGGGATTTAAACCCTTCTCCCTTCTTTGACCAGCAATGGTGCAATGAGAGGGTGGTTCAGCAAATCTGGATTATTATTTTTTCTATTAGTCTAGTCAGTTTAGTTATAAGCAGGTTCTGTTCATTAATAGGAAAACTGGGTTTTGGTTCAGAAAAAGTTCTGTATCAACCTTTAAAGGGAAATACAAACTAGAAACCCACAGAAAAGCCTTAACATAAAGCTCCAGTGACAGAATTGAGAATATGCCAGAATTTAAATTTATTTTTCAACTTGCACATGAATAACAAATTTGTTCACTTGTTGAATAGAATGGAGCACAGAATACCTACTTTCTGCTACACACAATATTGATTGATATGTACAGAATAAACTAAACTGTGAGGCGTACCAAATATATTTTTAGTGCCAAGTGACGTGGGTAAAATTTCAAAATCTCCAAATGGGGATCGTGGTAGCTAATGGGTTAATTTAACAATCAGTCTAGGTAGTATGAAAATTATGAAATATACTATATAATGTATAAACAAGTGAAATTTCTGAATAGAAAAAAAAAATTACACAAAACTAATGAAAAATTTTCAGGAGGGGGGCAGGCCCCGATTTAGAAAAAATTTGACTAGACCCCTAACATTGATGTTAGTGTGAAATTTCCAAAATTGGCACACACACACACACAAAAAAAAAAAAAAAATGATTGAGAAATTATCACTTTACCAAGAATTATATATTTGAAGTACAGAAGCCTACAGTATTATAAAATAAAAATGAAACATAATTATCTAATATTAACTTTATTGAGATTAAAAAGCTGTAAAATAAAAATATTCAAATTAGAATTTTTTTAAATGAAAATTTTGGAGGTGGGGCCCAATATTCTGGGTCCCTTAAGCTATGGCCTAATGGAAAATCAGTTCCTGAAGGGGGAGTTAAATCCGATCCCTCCTTCTAGCTACATCCTGTTGGACTCCCCTGAAAAAAAATTCTAGATGTGTTATTGCTGACCAACAAGTGAAAGGAATTTTAAGATTTGAAAAGTATTTGAGCATTTAATCATAATTTTGTTGATGTTGGTTTAGATTTCAATTTTTTTTTACTGCTCAAACTTTAACCGATCCTCTTATCAATTAAGCACTGAAATACCAAAAATGGGGATGAGTATCAGCATATTTACTAAATTGTTAACTGGATTAATTAAAGCTTTATTCTTATTCAAATAAGTTATTTCTCTGATACTGAAGTAAGAAACATGAATTTACTGTAACAAGCAACATAATAAAATAATACTTACTAAATTACATAAAAACTGGGCCATTCCTTTCTCTGGATTAGGAGTATTTCCTTTTGATAATAAAATTTCTTGCTCATTTACAGGAATGCCAGTCTTAAGCTCAAATAATTTTTTGAGGTCATCCATAGATTCCACATTTTCATATGGAAAACTTAGTAACTTCAAAGTATTTACACAAAATACATAAATAACCTGCAATTTAAAGAAATGCAAGTTATGAAATGATAAATTTTGAACATTTTAAAATTGGAAAAGATAATATGAGAAAAGGTTTTATAACAGGAGCACAAATAGAATTACTAATTCTTGTTTGTTAAATAGGTCCTTTAAGTTACAGTGACATATTTCAAATGACTGAAAATAAAATAGAAAAATTTTGATAAGAAAAAAGTATATACAATGATCAATATTTATTTCACAGATTGCACAAATGAAATATAAGAGGTTTGAAATAATTGTATTTCGATGTAATTAAAATATGAGGTCATCTTCACTTCTTTCAAGCGGTGAATAACTGATAATAAACCAAATATCTACACCCCATTTAACACAATCTTTAAGTATACAATCTGAGTGCATTTAACGATAATATGTAATGAAGAAAATTTCTGTACGCAAAACATGAGTTTTTAGACTATACATAGCAAAATTAAAGTATTTAGAGCTATTTCTTACACTGATTATAAAGATTTAATACAGAATAACCGTTTGACATAATAATGTAAATTTTTCCCGTTACATACACTGGAGTTTGATAGCGTGTGATTTCCTGGATGAAACATTTCCGAATCGATGGATTGGAAGGGATGGTCCATCACTCTGGCCACCCCGCTCTCCAGACATTTCTCCACTTGACCTTTTTTTTTTATGGGGCTATTTCAAGGACAGAGTCTATGCCGCACCTGTTGCTGACGTCGACGAACTGAAGGCTAGGATACAAGAAGCTATGGGTGCTGAGACAGAAGACATGTTACAAAACACCTGGCGGGAAGTGGAATGCTGCTTAGACATTCTCTGAGCTATCAAGGGTCACACATTGAAGTTTACTAACGTAAGTGGTCTTAAATAAAACTTTTAACACCAACCTATGTAACGGAAAAAAATGTACATTATTATGTCAAATGGTTATTCTGTATTAAATCTTTATAATCAGGGCAAGACTTTATGCTCACCCTGTACATATTTTGTATGTTTATATAATAAAGAATTATTCATGGCAGTGCTAAAATAGCCAGTGGAGCTGATAAAAGAATAAAAGCATCACATAGAACAGTTTCAAGACTCCTAGAGCAGAGCACAAAATTTAAAGTTTCAGAATAGCTAACTGCCAGAATTTTACAATAGTAAAAAACCTTTTGCTTGTTTTAAAAAGTCATGAAAACTTTTGTTTTTATTATTTATTACTTACTTACTTAAATAATACAGAACAAATCAGAAGGCATACTTCAATGGCAAAATACACATTTAAAATTAACACAAATAAATATTTAAAAAATTATTTCTGTATAAATACCTTTTTATTGAGAATTTTCTCCAAAAGACTGAAAGCTGAAGATTCATCACACTTTCCTCTCTTATTTGGATCGAATTCTAACATGATTTGTAACCAAGATTCAATATCTTCTTTCAAGGTGCTAAATATGAAATAAATAATTTAAAGATTAGGTGATTACAGAAATAAACTAATTGCCATTTGGGTAAAAATTATATGTAGGGCAGTACTTAAACACAAAGACTGGTGGTTGAGCGGTTAGCACATTGTGCTGCCGTGAAACAGGTCCGGTGTTCGATTCCTGAGCTGGGAAAGCTTCACTCAGCTTTTCATTAATTGAGTGGATCGATAAAATGAGGACCAAGCTGGGAGTTGAGCAGCACATTGGGTCACAAGTAGGCTGTTGCACTCATGTTTAATTTTTAACTTAAACACAGCTACTTTCAATCAAACTTCAAAAATTACGTGATTGTTTGGTCTGACAGAACATCAAAAACTGTGAAATTGTATTCGCTGAGATTTTTCAAAAATCATAAGAGTTAATTATGGAGTTGTCTGAAGGGATTTCAGAGCCAAGATTTTTTATGACTTTCGACAGGGTTTGACACAGAAACAGTTTTGCGACAGAATGAAATTGACGTTTGGTAGTGAAGCACCATCGAAGGCAACAATTTACAACTGGTTTATAGAATTCTCAGGTGGTCGTAAGGATCTTAGTGACGATGTTCAACAGGGTCAACCAAGAAGTGCTGTGACTCCCGAAAACATTAATGCTGTGAAAAAACTAATTGCTTCTGATCATCACGTGACATATGATGAAATAGAAACATCATTGAACATTTCAAGGACTTATGTACATTCAATTTTACATGATCATTTAAAGGTGAAAAAGGTGTTTTCCCGATGGAAAAATGAAATTCCCTGAGTTTTCCAGGTGATTTTTCAAGAATATCCACGTTATCGCAAAAAATAAACATACGATAAGTACTGAGTAACTACTATTTATTTATATGCCCCACTCTCAGGTAATGAAATTATGATAGCATTATGGTAATCAAAATTATGCTCCCTCTCAATTATAGCACAAACAATGGATTACATTTAGTATATGAAACATGGTTTAATATTCTATTTCACCTACAAAAAAATCTGGATTTATGTGAGATCTTTGCAGGAGAAAAAGAATTTTTGGGACAACTTCACTGCTTGATAGTTCCAAGATAAGTTTTTTATACTATTGTCAGCACACAAGGCTATTGGTAAAAATTTCCATATTCTTTAGAAATAAGTAAAACCCAGCAATCCTATGCATAAACAATGAAATATTTAGCATTACAAGGAACACACATTCTACATTGTATTCTAGTAAACATAAGCAGCATTCGTATGCACATGATAAAAATATTATACAATCTAACTTTGCACACAGTACACAACACAAAGAATAGCCCCTTCTTAATTCAGCCAAACCTACTGAGAAATGGGAGCAACCACAAATGCACAGAACAGCAGAGACAAAATGAGAAGCTACTGTGCCATTTGTCCTAAGCAGTCATAAGTAATAGATGATTCATTTCGTATACATCCATTTCCGATTGCATGTGTGCATTATTAGGGAAGTAGTTAGCCATTGAATAGGGTGAGGCCATAAAAATAAAGAGAAAGGAGTAAATTTTCTTAAAATTCCAGGGTGAAAGATGGAATTTCCAGGTTTTTAAAGCAAAATTAGATTTTCCCATGAGTTTTCCCTGAGTTTTAAGAGCTAATTTTCAATTCCCTGAGTTTTCCCTGTTTTCCAGGTTTCCCCGAGGGCGTATGAACCCTGCAATATGTGATGAAACCTGGATTTATTCTTATGAACCAGAAACAAAACAACAATCCACCGTTTGGGTGTTTCCAGATGAGCCTAGGCTGGCAAAATTTGTTTGTTCAAGGAGTACTTCCAAAAAAATAATTGCTTCTTTTTTTGGTGAATCTGGCCTTATTGCAATCATTCCTTTGGAGGATCATAGAACAGTCAATGCTCTTTTATTATACTACAATTTGCTTGCCGGAAGTTATAGTTAAAGAGGTTTAAAAAAAGTAATTCAAAATGTTGCATCCTTTTGCACAAAGACAACCCAAGCTCACACAAAGCTTCACTAACTATGGATTATTTTAAGTGCGAAAAAATTGAATTGATGATTCATTGTTCGTATTAACTAGACTTAGCATGAAATGACTTCTTAATACCGTTAATATAAACAAAATGAGTGATCACCGTTTTAACAGTCCGGAAGAGGCAGTTGAAGCTTACAAATGTCGTGTTTCCGCTGTGCCATTTTCAGAGTGGCATAAATGTTTTGAAAACTGGTTTATTCGTATGAAAAAATGTATCTATGGTGCAGGAGAATACTTTGTACAGTGGATTACTTAACTGGATCAGCCGCTTTATTGAATCAAATCACGGAGAACGGAACGGAATCACTCTTTCAAAGCCTCAGTCAAAGCTGCCGCTTCTTTGAATTAGCCGTTTTATTGGATCAAAAATCTATGGCACGATCGTGATCCAATTAAGCGGCGGCCACTGTATTACTTAATAAAAACTTAAGTACTGCCCCTCGTACTACCAAATTTTTTTACTAAAATTATTAAAATGTATATATAGATTTTCAAGATAAAATGTACTGTTTCCTTTACTATTATATATGATAAATTTGAAAGCTTACTTGCATCGCTGCAATCTGAAATTGTACATTGATTCACAAGCATGATGATTGTAAATATAGGGGGGGGGGGAGTTTTTAAAATCAAGCTTTATTTGAAGATGGACTAAAAGGAATAAAATACTTTTCCAGAAAATTTTCAAGCTCAGACACTTATTGCAATAGACAAGTACATCCTAGTTTTTCGATTATCAGTGGAGGAACTTAGAAAATTTGAAAAAAAAAAAAATATTTACGTAAAATAATGTATAACTTTGTAAAAACTTGAGGCATTAATACTTTTTTTGACCTCATACAGAAGTAAGTATTCAATGATTTAAAAAAACTTTGGATTCTCAAATGCTTCTTGATAAAATCAAAGCAGGTCTGGCATAAGCGTAAATGAACAGAAGTTTCTTGGAAACAGTAGTGTACCCAGATTTCCTTCAAGGAAGGGGGGGGGGGGGTTATAGACATTATGCAAAAATTGAAATATATATGAACTTTATGTTACATTTTTTTTGCCAGCCCCCCCCCCCTCCCCTTATATAGGCCACTGCTTGGAAACAAAGACAGTAATTGAGTTTTTATATATGATGATTCCACGTGAGTCTAGATATGTCTTTACAAATAAAGTGCCCAAACCTAGGGAAATCTTTGAAGATTCCAAACAATGAACTGCATAGAAAGTTGAGCCTTAATGCCAAGAGAGAAACATAGCAGTCCTTAATAAACCAATTTTAATAGCACACAGAGAAAACTAACTAAAATTATTTCTAAAAGACATACAGGCTTAGACAAAAAAAAAAAAAAAAAAAAAAAAAAAAATATTCGACAGTGACAGGATAAGGAAATTTTATTGAGTAAAATATAATTAATGAGAATATGAATAAATATTAATACATATGATTAATAACAAAAGTATAAATTCATTAACTAAAAACTTTGTGATGTGTATGATAATCCTTACCTACAAATATGATGCTGTGGAGATATTTCATCAGAAAATACAATATTTTTATCAGGATCTAAATAAGCTCGTATTTGAGTACAGCTCTTTCGGCTTATAATAGGTATCCTAATGATTCAAACAATGATATAATTATTATTTTATATACATGCATTTAAGATACAAAAGATAATGCAATAATATTTTTACACACAAAAAAAAAAAAAAAAGAGTAAATCAAATGTGAGAAAAATATTTGTATGTGTAATATTTGTATGTAATATATACATGAAATATGTTTTAAGAAGTAAATCACTAGAACATGTTACATGATAAAAATACAGCTCAGTATTTTACAATATTAAAAATTTTCAAAATTATTGTTAGATAATTTACTTTAAAAGTCTAGTTAACAAACTTTAGTACAACACCAAGGGCCTTAAGAAAATACAAAATTAGACATTGAGACTTATTTAGCACCTGTATATTGCTGCATTGCTGAGATGCAGCATTCACCCAACAGAAGTGTGAGAATTATATTTAACAGCCTTTTGATGTACAACCAAACTTCACAAGTAAGAGGGGGGGCAGGAATTTTATAGTTACAATTACAATAATGGATTCGTTTAGCATTATTGCTAGTTGAAACCTCTTGAGACATTTCCTTAACAGGGTGTCTACCAAATTTCTGAAAGTCAATTTCCTGACTTTTGGGAGGTCCCGGGAAAAAAATTCCTGATCAGTGCATTTTACTTTGGGAAATTGCACAATGCCCCCTCCCTTGTCTTTATAGTTGCATATTTTGTACAACTTTTTGAAATCAATTTTAACTGAAGTATACAGGATTAAGCTTTCATCCATTGAGAAACAGAAGTAGTCGCACTTTCTGATAGAATTAACTAACTGTTCCTGGAAATACGGTCCTAAGCCATAAGTTACCAAGTAAGCTAATTTGTCGTAAGCTAATTTGTCTTACTAGCTATTTTGTAAGCTAATTTGCCAAGTAAGCTAATTTGTCCTCCCATCACGATGGATGAGCCCCCATTTTTCCCTCCTTATACAAACACATCGCTAGATGCTTTCGCGGTCCGAAAAATGTGTTACAGTTGCCTTTGGTTTCCAGTCTGACAATTAGAGAGAAAGTGTTTAAAAAAAAAAAAATTGATTCTTTTGGTGAATTTTTTGGACCCATTATCCAATTTCCCGGTTATTTCCAGACTTTCTGGACCCATTTTCCAATTTCCCAGCTTTTCCCAGACTTTCCGGAGCGGTAGACACCCTGCTTAAGCCCAAATCACAAAAAGGTGAAGAATCTCATCCTTGCCTAATCCAACAATATGAACATTTGTGATTCTAAAATTCAGCTTTTTAGAACAATTTTTTGGTACAAAAAAAAGTTTATGACAAAATTTAACTACATAAATAAAAATTGCAAGTTGAAAACAAACTTCTTTAGTTTATTTCAGAGCTACATTAAAAAAGTAGGAGAGGCTACCTTTAATTTTGTTGCGGTATGGTTCTCACTTTGTAGAAAACGTGAGACTTATACCTTAACAAAACAATAGTCTTGTTGAGGTTGCAACAAAATGCAAAAATTCTTACTTTTTATGAATCTAAATAAGTTTTTAAGGATCCTTATAATTTACACACTGAAAGCTATATTTAATATTTATTTACATTTACTAACTTTTGAGCACCAACTAATATACAATCAAAAAAGTTGACAGATTTGAAATCAAAATATAGTAAGATATATTTCAGCATTAGTAGTCTAAAAACAATAATATAAAAATTTGTTTTTATTTCAATATCTTAAAGCTTTTTTACTCAGTAAATATTATTATGATTTGTTTAAGAGTTTAGATATGAGAAACATTTTGATATGTACCTGTGGCAAAGCCAGAAATTTTTCATGGAGCAGAGGGGGGTTACGACTACTGCAACTCACATTTATGCACACGTGTGTGATAAGATAGTGAAGAATATACATTTTGTATGGCAAAAATTCCTCATGGGGAGGGGTGTTATGTACACATATATGGATCAAATTATACAACTGTAATAATAGTTTGAAATGAAGTACAGAATAGTTTTTGAAGTCATAATATAAAACACCAACTTTCTTGAAACTAAAAGTTGGCATCTTTATAGTGCAATGGAACATGATGGCACACTACATCAAATGGAAAAATCAAACTTGTTGTTATTTTAGGAACTTTCTTTGTTGATTTTTTAATCCTCTAATGCTTATGATAGCATATACACTACCATCCTTTAAATACTATTTTTTTTACAGGGAAAGTGCTTTAAAATGTAATTTTGAAGTCATAAAACCATTAATTGTACCTTTAATTAATAATAGTAGTAGTTTGAGTCCACAGATGCCAGCATTAATGGATGAAAAACATTTTAGAAGAAACATGGATGAAGTCAGCAAAGAAAGCACGTTTCCAATGATAAGTTTTTCTACTACTTTAATAATATTTAATCTGAAGAAAAAATTAATAATTGCCCTTTGTATGCAAGGCAATATATGCTTTTTCACAAGATACAAAATAACTTTTTAAAAAGTTTAATTTTTGAATGCTCAGAAGAGTTAAAATCACGGTGCTACAGTTGAAAAAACAAAACAACAAAAAAACTTTTAAATTATATTTATTTTGTTTGACTTAAAAGAACACTATTCCAACCAAAAATTAATTTTTTGCTTGGGAATTTCTTCTAGTGGACATTAGAGGGTAAAATTTTTTAAAGGGATTTAATAGGAAATAAAGTATGAGCAAGTCTTAAAATCTTTTGAGGACTGACGAAATTCTATAAGGGAAAACATCAACACACAACTTAATATTGACAATAAATAGATTGAAAATAAAAATCTAAGAATCAGAAGTAGATATACCATTCAGCAGGTGATTTATCAGGTAGGAATGGACGCAAGCCTGTAATTACTTCATGAGTCACAAGACCTAAGCTCCAGTAATCAACTGTACAAGAATATTTTTGGGTCATGAAAAGCTCAGGAGCCTACAGAAATAAATTTTATTTTTTATAAATAACATTCCCTTCAAATTGCATCAATTTTCTTGGCAGTGCAAATGAACCAACTAAAATATTTTATAAACAAACTACTCGTAATAGCATAATAGTAAAATAAAATAATTAATCAATGTTTGAATAACAAATTTTTAAACAGTTTTGATCTTAAATGTAACAGGTTTAACTGTTTGAATGCTATATAACACAATTACGTTGCAATGTTGAGTTAGAAAAATGCCATGCAGTTCAGTGTGAATTGATAGTGGCATTATAGAAGCATTTTGACTTGCTTGTATTATGGCAGCTAGAGTGCATTTCTATGCATACATTAAACAAATATATATATATGAAAAAGGAAAAGTTAAAAAACATTTCACCCCCCCCCTCAAAAAAAAAATGCTACATTAAAATAGTTTAAAACTAAGGAAATAAACGTAAAAAACACAATATTTTAAAACTTAGGATCAATTCAGACTATACAAATTGTCAAAAAACGCTATCAAGACTATCACAAAGTAATTCAAGAGAAAAAAGAAAGAATGAAAAATACAGAAGTACTTACTAGGTATTGTAAAGTCCCCACAAAGGAAGTACATAAACTACCCTGATCTAATTCTTTAGCATATCCTAAGTCAATGAGTTTGAAGACCATCTAAATAAAAGTAAATGCATATTTTATTTTAAACAGAACTTTTGAAATGATTAGCATAAGTAATCACAAACATAATTCACATGAAAATTTCAAACCTATCCAATATTTTGATTAAAAATATATATATATATACTGTCTTTATCAACTGCTCTTTTGATTGAGGAATCAAATCCATTTAACTATGTAACTATACATCGTGTAAGATACTAGATGGAAAAACCAAGACAAAACATTAATAATTTTGAATGGTACGAGTGAAATAAATTCTCTCATAGGATAACATGGGAGCCTACAGCTTCCTGTTCCATCAGCGGATATTGGCTTAGGTCCCAAGGGTAAACACCTAGTTGGCTCATTATGCCAACATAATGTAGTTTACCTATGCATTTTACTTATTGTGAGTTTTTATAATACATTTCATATCATTAATGAAAGTTAAAATGTTCAAATTCATCAAATATATCAGTTATTTTGTTTCTTACAATGAGGTTACCAAATTATCATGGTCAAAGTCAAACATTGGCACAACAACCACTCTGCAAGGCCAAGGCCTGCGCTGCCCAACTACGCCTTCACGACCATGGGCTCTGGGGTGCGGATGCATATGCCTCAGCCAAATGGTCAGCCTGACGCAAAGCCCCCAGTGGTTTGACCCCAAGCAAACTTGCAAGGCTGAGTCATTTTATCGACCCACTCAAGGGATGAAAGGCTGAGTCGACCTTGCCCAGCCCGGGATTTGAACCTCAGACCTATGGGACGGCAGAGCGATGTGCTAACTATTACACCACTGGGCTTAAATTAGCATGAGCAGCCACACATTTTTGTAATTAGTTTGGGTGCACCTGACATCAGCTTTAACAGGTATAGAGTTGCAGGTATGAATTTAAAATATTACACATGCATCTATGATTCAATTATAAAATGGCTAATGAAATTTTAGGGCTGTTTTTATGTTTTAAAATATTTTAATTATAAAAGATTTGCTGAGTGATAAAGGTATTGCGGCATCATAACCTGGTGTACATGACAAGAGCTATTTTACAATAGTGTTGCACTGGATATCAATTTAGCTGGATACTGCATATCGAATATCCGGCCAAACTTTCAACCGGATGTCTGATTATCCAGTAGCAGTATGTTTTTTTCTTTTTCTGTTTTCTTTTCAATAATTTTCTTAGATTATTCAGCTATTACTTTTTATTTTTTCCTCATCAGTTTAAATAATTTAAATAAAAAGCAGAAATCTTTTTGGGATTGTTTCCATGAAATTAGTACCAGTTCTACTGCAGTTAAAGTTGATGTAAAAAACAATGCTTTTGATGAATCAGCTCTTCAAGAGTTAGATAAATATCTTACAAAATCAGCTATTGAAAGAAAAACATCTCCATTCAACTGTTGGCAAATCAATGTAAAAAATTTCCCCTACTTTATCATAATTAGGGGGGGGGAAATTACCAGCCAGCAGTACTAAAGCAAGTAAGACTATTCTCATAAGCAGGATCAATTTACAAAGGAAAAAAAAAAAAAAGTAACTGAATTCTAACAAGAAATGCAAAACAGTTAGTGTTTTTGCACCATAATAATTAACGAATCTTGAAAAAAATGTTCTAAAAAGTACTAAAAATAACTTTTTTAAAAAATATTTCATAATTGCAGTGTTTAGAATTGATCCATTTATTATGTTTATCTGTGTTATTTCTCAGTATATTATTTTAGGCCAGAAGTACTGATAGATATTTGTAGTATTTGGCTACTGCCGAACAGGCTGGATGTAGTATGTTTGCCAGAAATCCATTGCATCCATATTTTGCACTAACATTTATTGGAACCTTCTGATTTAATATAATTTATATCATATATATGTTATTTCTCAAAGGTGTTTTTTCCTGGCGCGGCTAGATCTCATTAAATACTGACCAAAAAAAATTTTTTAAATACCCAGTTAAAGCTTATAATGTCTACTTTTGACGAAAAATATGCAAAAATTCGGAAAAAATCTTTTTGTTAATAAAAAAATAAAAAACAAATCATACATATTATTTCTCAAAGGTGTTTTTTTCTGGCGGCTAGATCTCATTAAATACGTGACCAAAAAAATGTAACAGACTCCATGGTTCCAAGTTGTCATGGAGTCAGATGAATTGAATATACTTTCTTTAAAAATGAGTGGCAACGACAGATAAAAAATGTAAGAAAAATAGAACAGCTCGGAGTTGTTATTATGTTTTTTGTATAGCTTGGATGGATAATTGAAGGTAACTAGAAATATGAGTTTTTTTTGTAAATTATTTGTAAAATAAATATTTAAATGACGTTAAAAGAACTTCTTATTTTGTCTTTTCGATCGAGCCGTCTCATTTTGATAATTCAGTGAGTTGTATTCATCAGCCGCCGGCAGAATATTTTGTTCTATGCCATTTTCTCGAAGGTTTGGCGACATTTTTCTGGCATTCCCGGGTGAGCGGCTTGAATTGAAACGGGCATGGCTAGATCTCATTAAATACGTCACCAAAAAAAAAATGTAAAAAATACCCAGATAAAGCTTATAATTTCTACTTTTGACAAAAACAGCGCCACCTGTTGGTGACACATGTTTTTTTATTCTATATGAAATGCAAAAATGTACAGAAGATGGCATTTGAATAGCCCTAATACTATCGATATATTCAACTTTAAATGTAAGAAGCGCCATCTTCGATATAGAGATCAGTGGTGCAAACTGTAAATATATATACCAAGATATATATTTATATGTTGATATACAATTAACATTGCACCCATGGATGGGCGGCTTGAATTGAAACTGGCGCGGCTAGATCTCATTAAATACGTGACCAAAAAAAAAAAATATATATATAAAAAATACCCAGTTAAAGCTTATAATTTCTACTTTTGACGAAAATAGTGCCACCTGTTGGTGACACGTTTTTTATTCTCTATGAAATGCAAAAATGTACAGAAGATGACGCTTGAATAGCCCTAATACTACGGATATATTCAACTTTAAATGTAAGAGGCGCCACCTTCGATACAGAGATCAGTGGTGCAAACTGTAAATATATATACCAATATACATATTTATATACAATTAACATTAAGTAGATTTACTGTATGCTTATAACTATTAACTGCTAATATTGTTTTTAAAGAGGTTTTATAAAATAAAAAGTTAAAATAAATTTATTTCTGTTAAAATAAATCTCTACTTTTTGAATGATTTCCAATCAAACATCTACCTGACCCGGGAAAATATTTAACAGAATATTATGATACACATTTATTCATTTTCACACTATAATATTTACAGTTGTAGTATTAAATACAATATTGTGCGAAATTTTTGCACGGGTCAGCTAGTATCTACAAAAATACAGAACTAAGAAGTTTGCCTAGACATATGGAAGCCAATGTAAATGTCATCAAATACTGATTGGTATTCTTTTACTCCCTATCTTTTATATTATGTAGTTTAATTAAGTAATCTTTTAGGTGAAAATAATGAATAATGTGTAATAAATATAAAATAAAATCATTTATCCTATTCAACCAGCATTTTTCTATTTTCATAATTAAAATACAGAACTACCAATTTTGTGACAATTCTTGCAACCTACTGTAATTGATGGTTTGTGCGATTTCCTTAAGTTGTAAATTTTATAATGGAATTAAAAATAAAGTGGTGGGTCAGATATGTGATGCTCATGGACAGTAGTTTGGAGACTACTGATCTAGATCCTTTTTATAACAAGGAAATAAAGAAATAAAAAGTGTTGAATATTTTTAAATTTAAAGAATTACTTACAGATCCATTTACATCTTGTATAACAATATTTTCAGGCTTAAGATCTCTATGAATTATTCGATTAAGATGAAGGTAATTGACAGCTGATGAAATATGCCTTAGAAGAGGGCGAATGTATTTTTCTTTTAAACCACAACAATTTTCAGGTCTGTTTAATAACTATAAAATAAGACATAAGAACTTTTAGCATGTAAATTTTAACATTAAAATGTACAGATAAAATATAGGCATCTAAATCAGGCACATTATTTAGATAAATGAAATTATATGACTTTTAAAAGCAAATTGTATTATTTATACTAAAACTTTGAAACTTCATTTTATGAATTGCACATTTTTGTAGGTTTAAAAACAAATAGATAAAAAGAAAGTAGAATGTATTTCAATAAAAAGAAACTATAAAATTAAGTGCTAGAGTAGGAAAAAACTTTAAAATACAAACTCTGCTTGATGGAAGAAGATTTGCTTTTTTTGCAAACCCTTTACATTAATGCTACACAATTTAAACCACATAAAAGTAAAAAAGAAACCCTTTTTTTTTTCTTTTAAAAGCAATAAATATATTATTGTATTATTTATCACTGTTCATAGTTAGCTATGAAATTATACTTCCCATAAAGTTTAAAACTAAACTTATCTGAATGGTACCTAACAAATTTTAGTTGTTTTTCATGTCACATATTAAGAGCATTTTTTTTTCTAACTAGTTGTTTTGCTAATTAGTTATTTCTTAAAGATGTCATGGCAGTTTTTAAAAAAATTGTTTGCAAATGAAATTGAACCACTGAACTGAACAGGGATTGAAACTGAAATTCACCAGCACAAATATACAGGCATTTTAGCATTATCTAATAAAGGTTTTACTTCAGGTATTATTCTTTTGCAGAAGAAATTTTAAACCCACTTAAACTCTAGTTTAAAATAGTGATGAAAAACAAAAAATAATTTATAGAAACCAAGAGAAAATTTCTTAGAACATCACAGTTCTGCAGAACTGTGAAGAACATGGAAGCCACAAGTTGTGGTAAAGTTTTTGTACCAAGAAATGAAAACTTTTATGACACATTTTCCCCCGAGTATAGCTATTGGAAAAAGAAAAAATGTACTATGCAAATAATTTTCTTCCAAATGGCATCATTTAGCTCCAATCAGAAACACAGCTAATATTTTTAGTGCCTGTGGAAAACTGATAATTTTGCACTGCCTCTTATTTGCCAAAATGCAATGGGGTAGGTTTTATATACAAGTGTTGCGTCCAGGGACAGATGCCCCCTTAGCTATGCCACTGGCTCCAATAATGTAAAAATATTATGAAATTTTTGGTAAATTTTTCAAGTTTTGGCCAAGAAAAGGACTTGACTGCTGAAATCATTGAATTAATTTGAAGCTTCAACTACAGTGGGAAAATAAATACATAAATATCAAAAGAAAAAACATTTTTGTTTTTTAGAACTCACTTTTCTCAAGTCACCACCAGTGCAATACTCCATAGCTAACAATGGTAGCTCTGTAGCAGGAACATCCAGTTCAGGAGGTACATTAATAGCTTTAACAACATTAGGATGATTCAAACGGGACATCATATCAACCTCAATCTTCCAACGATCACGATGTTTTGGGGTCATCATAGAATCATGACCCCAACGACACTGTTTCAAAGCAATGGTTTCCGTGTTTTCCTAAAGAAAAAAACAAAAAAGAATAAAAGACATGATAAATATTCTAAATGATACAATATTAAAGAAATGTCACATTTTTTTTGTGAATGTTACTGGCCTTTAGAGGCATACGTGCACACAGAATAGTAGTGATCCAGAAAAATATAAAGGAAGAGGAGATAAATATCATGAAACATTTTACCAGAGATGTGCTATTTTTTTCACTGTTCATTTTTAATCTTGAACCCACATTTGACTTTCTTTCATCTTTGAAAAGATATAATGAAGGAGATTCTCCTTCTTTGACTCATGTTGCTTCCAAGCATGGGTCTTTGTCCAGATCAGAAGGACCTAATGTTGCGACTAAGCTCAGAAGCAACACTCACTGGTCACAAATGGAGTCTTGTCCATTTGTCTTTTTAACAGTGAGTTTGATTAGATTACATGTGGGTTTAACCCTTTGAGGCAGGCGCAACCCTTTCCCAATGCTGAAAAAAGGACAGCGGCAATCTATCTAGCCGTTCTCGCATTCTTCCATTTTTCAGCAGATGTCAGTGCTGTTAAAAATAATCGTGACCATTTTTTTTTACAGGAAATGACGTGCTAAAAAGTAAAGGATTCTTGTGGAGCTATGTCACCTGCAACTAGTTTTATGGAAATCAAATCTATTCTTCGTGACTGACAACAGTCAAAACGTCAGAGTTGGGTGTTCCCAGAGCATGAACGCTGCGCGTTTAAGGGTTAACTGTGCTCGGGTAACGGAGTGTGTGTGTGTGTGGGGAGGGGGAAATTGACACATTGCCCCCTTCCTAATCTGCTACTGACACAAGATTTTCTCTTAGAAGAACTCCAGTCATATAAGTTGTGGCAGAACTCCAGCCATATTCAATTTGCTTCTGAATAAAATGCAGGAGAAAACATCTTTTATCATGAACACATTTTATAAAGACCTCTCTATAAAAAAGAAATTTAAATAGCTGAAAAACTGTCACACTCAGAAAAAATGGCTGTCCAATAGGACATAACATTTTTCGATTCCAATCACACTTTAACCGACTTGCATGATAAAATAAAAATTGTCATAATGTCTTAAAATATATTAAAAGCCATAGAAATGGGCTAAAATACTTGCTGATTTACTAAAGCTGTGTTA
Organism: Cheiracanthium punctorium; assembly: GCA_038373885.1. Taxonomy (NCBI): domain Eukaryota; kingdom Metazoa; phylum Arthropoda; class Arachnida; order Araneae; family Cheiracanthiidae; genus Cheiracanthium; species Cheiracanthium punctorium. Next base: position 47,242 of record JAWZYV010013520.1, read on the forward strand.
ACAACTCCTTCTGGAAGGGTCCAGTTCCCCAAGTGCAGTGGTTCCCAACTCAATTTAACCCACTGACAACTTTTCCACTTACAATTTACCCACGGATCACTTAAAAGAATTCTTTCCAGGGAGATTAAAATCTTTCAAAAGAAAAAAAAAAAAACTTTTTGCCCAATATGTGATATGATATGATAAAATGAAAAATTCAAAAAAGTGAAAGTTGAAGCACTTCTGCATTATACCAGTACGTGAATCATAGCAATATGGGAGCTGCGGGAGACTAAGGCGCCTAACTGCTAATAGGTATGAGTGCCAAAGATCACTGGTCCATATTGTTCAGCTTATGCAAAAATTTTTGGCAAATGGAAGATCGGGAAAGAGGCATGAAATTGTAATAAAAGTAACTTATTTTTCAGTTTCAATTCCGCAGGATTATGGTCTTAATCCCACGGGAGTAGTCCCACAAATATTTGTGCGGGATCTCGCAGGATCATGATTGCATTCCCTAATGAGGTTGATAACAGTGAATGAACCCTGCTTATAAATACTATAGCCAAAGACAAAAGCTTGGCTGAGATGCTATAATATTTTATTGAATTGTATTTAATACTGTATCCACCCATAATTTCCCTATTTTGCAAGAAAATGATTTTTTTTTTAAATTCGCTAAAAATGATCATAAACAATTAGGCTCTTTCCAAATTGTGAAAACACAATTATTTTTTAAACATCCACTCGCTTCGGGGACCACTTAGAACTTGTTTGCGGATCACCAGTTGGGAACCACTGGTGCCCCTCTCACTATCAGAAATTTTAAAATCATATGAAAATCAAGAAACTTAGAACTTTTCTAATTTATTTTCCAAAAATATTCTATTGTGTATAGCACATATGGGCAACCGCCTGCCTGCAGGTCAGATGTGGCTCGCCACGGCTTTTGATCCGCCCCACGGAACATATCAAAACCTTGTATAAAACCCATATAAACCATTCAAAATCCCATATAAATCCCAATTTATGGCCCGCGACTTCGCTAACATCATGAAGTTTGGCCAGCGACTTCACAAAGGTTGCCCATACCTGGTGTATAGCTTTGCCTCCTCCCGGAAAACTGTTTATGGGTGCCCACACCTTTTACAAAGAATCTACAGTGAAACCTTGAATTTTACATCATTGAAAGGACCAAAAAGGAATAATGATCCATGTAAGAAAATGCTAAATCAGAGTTGAATAAAAACAAAGTGTTGACAGTGAATTACAGCGTATTTAAAGGTTGCTTAGCTTTATTTATTTCTTGGCATGATTTTGATGTCAGTTTTTAAAATTGCTGATTAGAGAAATCAGCTATTTTACTGTATATGCATTGTTTTTAATGTTTAAACCACACATTTCATTTTCAACACATATGAGTTTTTGAAAAAAAATTTCTTGACCTTCAATACTTGAATGTTTTCACTACTTTCACAGCTTGCATCGCTGAAGGAATCATATGTCTTTCCTCACTGCCATTCTGAACATGGTATTAACTACCCGATTCCAAATAAAATATTAACGGTAAACTACAAATGCAATGTAATCAATGGGATCTTTCAAAGCTACTACTATGGGAAAAGTTTTGGAACAAATAGATGATGACATTAACCCTTTAACGCGCAGTGTTCCCGCTCTGGGAACACCAAACTCGGACGTTTTGACTGTTGCCAGTCACGAAGAATAGATTTGATTTCTATAAAAATTGTTGTGGGTGACACAGCTCCACGAGAATCCTTTACTTTTTAGCATGTCATTTCCCGTCAAAAAATGGTCACGATTCTTTTTAACAGCACCGACATCTGCTGAAAAATGGAAGAATGCAAGAACAGCCGGATAGATTGCTCAATGCTGAAAAAAGGGCAGTCATTGCCATCGCTTGACTTAACTACCAGCTAGATGGCGGAAGATCGAAATGTTCATGCGTGCCACAGATCTAGAGACCTCTTTTTTTGATGAGAGCTAGCTGTGCCATCTGTGGCACGCGATGAACGTTTCGATCGTCTGCCATCTTGCTGGTTGTTAAGTCGAGCGATGGCAACGGCTGCCCTTTTTTCAGCATTGGGAAAGGGTTACGCCTCAAAGGGTTAAATCAGGATTACACTATAGTTTAAAAGGTCCAATGCTTTGCAGACAAAACCAATAGAAAGTATCAACATACCTTATTTCTCCATAATACAACATAGCCAAAACCTCCTGCCCCAAGAACCTTCTCTCTTTTCCAACAGCCCACTTCATCAGGGAGTTGACTAAGATCCATTTAAGACTCAGCTGCAACAGAACAATTTTGTAAATGGAATGTTTGAAAGATAAGCTGAAGAATACAGATACTGAGAGCCCAATTCATGTGCTACGTTTGCAAGGAAATGAGCATTTTTTTTTTTTTTTTACCATCGAAGTTAAGAGGAAAATGGCTTGCAAGCCAAATGCAATTTTGGTGTTACAGAAACCATGAAAACTGCTCTTAATTATGGTGCCAATTTGCGAGAGCTTTTTACTTCTTGCGACTATAATAGCGAGCAGTGGCGCACCCAGGATTTTAGTTTAGGGGGGGCTGGGCTACAAATACTGCTGAACTCGGTTATAGTGACCTCAATTATAGTTGTAACTCTCTTATAACGTCAAAATATTCTGTGCCAGTCGACTTGCCCGTAGAACACTCCCCCACGAGCAATGTAACTCATTTTAGAATCAAATAATTATATGATCTTTTCAGTAATGTTGTAACCAAGTTGAACCGTGTTTCATGCTCTAACTGTAAGTTTTTATTTAAAAACTAACATTTTTTTTTGGTAAAAAGTATTTTAGAAACAATTTGAAGACAATTTTTAAAAACAAAACATTTAACTCATTAGTGACAATTTTCAATACTTTTCACTTCTAATTTCTCACCTTTAGGGGGGGCTTCAGCCCCCATAGCCCCCTCTGTGGGTGCGCCTATGATAGCAACAGTTACAAATGGTAATGAAAGAAAGTAACAATAATGCAATTTGATTGGTTGATGCTTTCGAAATCTTACGGAATCATCATTACTGTCAATTTCATAACATCTGAATGGCACAAAAACTTTCACATGAAGGTTTCTGGATTATTGTTGCAAGCATTTTTCTTCGGAAATTTCCCCCCCATAAAGCACAACACATGAATTGGGCTCTAGAATATGAAATGAAATGAAATGATCATGTAGGACTGTTTAACAATAACAACAAAAATCAGAACTTTTTTGTTTTTGTTAGCACGACATTATCACCAAAAATGTGGCTACTTACGTATTATACTGGCGGTCTGCCAAGATGAGCGATTTTTCGCCACAATAAATGCCAGACGCATGAAATTATTAATGGTTTGGAATATAATTGGCAACAGTTTGCCAACACATTTGATGAAAAAACAGTTTGGCGGAAATGGCCACCAGGATAATATGTAAGTACCAAAATGTGTGTTAGTAATAAGCTGGTCAAATGTCGTCAATTACAACATTTTTTCCATAGTCCGAAAATTTAAAGATTAATTTTGGGGACAACATTTTCCCACAATTTTTTTTTGGCTGTCTATCCCTAAATATCAAAAAAAGTACTTCATACTTCCTTCAATTTATTTCTTTCCCTAAGAAAATGTTAGTTAAATGCTATGTTTTGAGAATCAGGTATACATAATTAAAGTGTTAGATGTGTATACAGAAAGATATACTGCGGAAATTGCTTTATGTTGTAAGAGCCTAGCAAGAACAGGAAGAAAATGTCATTACAGGACATAATTTTACACAAACTTTCTAAAGTGTTGCTGCTACAATGTGCATTTTTTAAAATTAGTCAAGAAATGTGTTTGAATTTATAAAATGTCAGCAATATCTTCTATTTTGCAGAATTCAGGATGATATGAGAATTTGCCCCACTTGGTCACCTTCGCGAACAAAAACTGCATAAATGTCAATAACTCTTATCCCATAAAAATAAATGTCAATAACTTGTATTTCATAAGAATAAATGTTAATAAGCTGTCTATTTGTTAAGATGTGCAACTTTTTTTTTTTTTTTTAGCATTTGAGTGGTATAAATTTCAGAAAAGGATTTTTGTTTATGCAGTGAAATGGCAAATCACTTTTGAAGGGTTGCCAGGTAGCGGTGGGGAAATAAAATGTCAAAAGCCACCAAGGTTTGCCATTTTTGATGATTTATTCAAAAAGTTTGACCGCAAACTGAACTCAGCATAACAATATCGTCTATATTTGGTGAGAAATTGCAAACCACAGTGTTTACTTAATGGGAATATTAATTAGGGCTTATATTAGTGTATATAAAGTTGAAGTACAGTTAAAATATGCCTGGCAAAAATTGCAAAACAGTTTTAGCAGGTGATTTTAATATAGATTTCAATCCCAAAGTGTTTTATGGAACAAGGAAGCCAAATACAGTACACTCATGGATATTATGATGCTTTTCAAACAGTTTTTATAAAGATGAAGTATAGTTAGAATATGTCTGACCAAGACAGTGAAAATATTTAGTAGGTGATTTATGGTGTATTTCGAAAAAAATCAAGCGATTTTGGAACACAAATACAAATAAACTAATTACGTCAAGCTCTACAGAATTTTTAGAATACATCTTTACAAGCTGTACTGTACACAGCAATAAATGATAAACTTGTGTCAGGTACAAAACTTACAGAAAAAAAATTTAAAAATAAAAAATTTAGCAGGATGTGTCACTCTTTGAAATTTTTTGCTGTGCAACTCCATGTTGAAGAATTTTTTCAGAAAGTTTCATAAAGGACACTGTTGTTCCATTTATTATAGCGTGTAGGGCAATTTATGAAAAATCACCCCAAGCTTTTTCGATTCCTTCGCACAATTATTTTATTTTCCTTTGTGTATAAATAAAGTTGGTGAGGAGATTTCGTTTCTCTTTGAATAATACCCTTAATTTAGATTTCAATTTAAAAGTATTTTATGGAACAAAGAAGACAAATACAACACACTGATGGATTATGATATACTTTTCAACGTAATGGAAAAAAGAAGACAAATAGGGATGGCTTAGGAATTAATTGTGACACACTTTTAATATGTAGATGTTTAAAATATGAGTGTTTCAATTTTTTTTTCTTTTTTCATGAATGCTTACTTTAATTAGGAAATACTACAACGTAACTGAAGCAACATAAAAGGGTTTGGGAAAATAAACTTTCATTTTGATACTATGTAATAAAGTTACATTAATATTTTATAAACTGTCATGTATATCTTAAGGTTTACAGGGGTCGATGCAGATGAAAGTTGGGTCCGTTTGCAGGCCCCTTCACAAAATTACAATCGATTAAAATGGACCTTTCACAAAAATTTTGTCTAGTCATATACTAATTATATCATCTAAACTTTGTAAACTGAAAAATTTATTTAATATATTAATGATTACACTATGAAATTCTTTCTAAAGAAAGGAAAAAGTATGTAGAGCTTTTAAGGGAAATTTTTAGCAAAAAACTACATATTGATCCATATAAGTAAGTTTATGAAAATTTGAGTAAGGAAAACTTGAGTATATATATATATAAAACAAAGATACTATAAAGAACTACACAAGGATAACTTATAAAAAAATTAAACAGTTTAAAATGCCAAACAATAATTAATAAATACCTTATAATGATGAAAATTAAATGTCCAGTTATAAAAGAACACATTTTTGAATAAATACTGAAATCAAAAACACAGAAAATGTTTTAACCAGAAAGAATGATTCTTCAAAATGAATAAATCGTAACAATAAAATCAATTCAAACAGAACAATTTCATCACTATAGAACAAAGTTGTTCTCTTTTTAGTCAAGATCATATCTCACAGGAATTAGATAGTTAATTCTGTGTAATGTTTAATTATAACTTCGGTTTTGTTATCTGTCAAATCAATCAGGTGGTTAATCTTCGACGATTGTTTTAAATACAAACGCAGAGATAAAACATTTAGGACTTTAGTTTTGGTATTTACACAACGAATAATAACAGTAAAAAAAAGGGAAAGCTTAATATTATTATCTGTATTCTAACTGATCGTCAACAACAAAGATCTGCAGAATGATGTAAATATGTAGCGCATACAAATGATTAAAAAGTTAGCATACGAAATTGATTTCGATTAAAACATTTCTAAATGCGTCAATATAACAAACGAAGGCAGAAAGTAAAACTAAAAATATTTACTTTGTTGCTTCATACTACAGCCGTCTATAAAGAATGCTGGTTTATTAATCTATTAATTAACGAAAACACACACACAAGATACTAACGGCATGCTCGATTAAGCTGTATGGATCAAAGGGATACAGACAGGATAGATAAAAACTTAACCAATCTCCGTGTAGGCGGATGTTACTGTCATTATTTCCTCTTCCGTTTTTAAAAGCATAATACTAAAATTAGTAAAATGAATTTGATACAAATTTTAATTTAGAATGCACATTACGTATAGCTATGAGACGCATGTATAGCTATTTTCCTACGAAGTTCCCAATACTACAACTTCATTAGTTTGCTTTATCAATAAACTGTCTGCAGAAACATTCGGGCCCGGATAGCTCAGTCGGTAGAGCGTTAGGCTTTTAACCTAACGGTCCAGGGTTCGAGTCCCTGTTCGGGCGAATTTGTTTTGCTGCGTAGTACTATGGATAGTTGAAATTTTCTCAGTTTGCTGGGAAAAATGAAAACTACTTATACGTTGAGGCGAATTATTATCACCTTGTCAGACGATCTAATTTTTATTGTTTTGACCCTAATTTTTTGCTTGCCTAAGCAAATGCTTTGCAGCGATAAGGTAAAAAACCTGTTAGAGTATAGTCATTTTGAAGGAACATAATTTTATGTAGTTTGGACTTATAAAATAGTTATTATCATACAATCTCTCCAGGTTAAATTAAATTCTAAAAAGAGTATGGGTAAGAAATGATAGTGCAATTTTAATGCAGCACACAGCTGGGGGGATGGGGCCCTTCTCTAATATTGCGTCCAGGGCCCGTAATCCAATGTGGGGCCATGATGTGTATTAGAGCGGGCAGAAAATGCCCTTTAGCACCGATTTTCGATTCCAGGGCGGAAAAGCTGTCGCTTGGGTTGGTTAATAACCATGTATATACATATATATATTTTTTAATCGGACAATATCTTCAGTTGGCGCCGGCACCTTTAAATCCGGTATTTAGTCAAAACACACATTTTTTTCCTGAAAACACAGTTTTAAAGAATTCTCGAAATTGACCAGAGCCTTGAGCGGAAAAATTGCCCCACGGATGGCTACTAACCGTATATATATATATTCTTTACTGGACAATATCTTCAGGTGACCCAAATTAGACATTTTTTCATCAAAACATAATTTTTGCGAATTTTCGAAATCGATATCAGCCGAGTGCAGAGCCTTATTATCGCATGGGCAAATCGGGACTTTGCCCATGACCCCAGCCTCGAAAGCCGCCCCCCCCCCCCCAGTTTCAAATTTTGTTCTTTTTTCTATCAAAATTTAAAAAAAAAAAAAAATAAAACAAATTTCAAAGATGGGAGCCCACAAATTCATCAATGACCGGGGTCCCTGTTGGTCATAATCGGGCCCTGTCCGAGTGCGAAAAAGTTGTCTCTTTTGTTGGTAAATAACTGCTTGTAAAGTTTTTTTTTTTTTTTTTTTTTTGAAATCGGACAATATCTTCGGGTGATGGCCCAGGCTCACTTTCCACAATCAGGTATTTTGTGGCCCAAACACAGCTAGTAATGTTTCCCCCCGAAAATAAAAGTTTACCGGATTTTGGAAATCGTTAACAGCCGTGAGGTAAAAGTTGTTGCTTATTTTTAGAATATATCATGTAGAGAATGTTTCCACACTCGGCTGATATCGATTTCGAAAATTCGTAAAAATTGTGTTTTCGGGAAAAATATATGTCGATCTCAATTAGAATCTTGTCCGGTTTAGCCAATAGCATTCAAGTCAAGTCAAAGCCAGAGCCCGACTATGATAGTCAGAGGCCCTAAGCCTAGCACTCAATGCGGGGCCCCTGTGCGGTCATTTCTTGTTGGTCATACCACTTATAATTATAAGATACCATTGTTTCTTCGCAATTTCATGCATAAGGGGGAGGTGCTTTAGCTTCAAACTCTCCTGTACAAAATGTTTAAACTTTAAGTTCACAAATTTTTGCTTTTAACCCTTTGAGGCGCAACCCTTTCCCAATGCTGAAAAAAGGGCAGCCGTTGCAATCGCTCGACTTAACTACCAGCAAGATGGCAGACGATCGAAACGTTCATCGCGTGCCACAGATCTAGAGACCCTTTTTTGACGACAGCTGGCTGTGCCGGGCACGTTTAATGACCGTTTCGATCGTCCGCCCTCTTGCTGGTCGTTAAGTCATGCGATGGCAACGGCTGCCCTTTTTTCAGCATGGGGCAATCTATCCAGCTGTTCTCGCATTATTCTCTTTTTCATCAGATGTCAGCGCTGTTAAAAATAATCGAGACAATTTTTTTTTTTTTTTTACGGGGAAATGACGTGCTAAAAAGTAAAGGATTCTCGTGGAGCTCTGTCATCCGCAACTATTTTTATAGAAATCAAATCTATTCTTCGTGACTGGCAACAGTCAAGACGTCAAAGTTTGGTGTTCCCAGAGCGGGAACACTGCGCGTTAAAGGCAGGCGCGTAGCCAGGAAAAATTTTCGGGGGCGGATATAGGCCTGGAAAATTTTTCGAGGGGGGGGGGGATATGAACTTATATGTGTATAAATAGACTGAATTTCACCACTAATCCAAAAATTTCGGGGGGGGGGATATATCCGAATATCCCCCCCCCTGGCTACAGGGTTAACGTAGAAGTTATGCTTCAGAATGACGTCACGTCAATGAATACTTCAGGTGGGATTCTTGGGATCTTTACATGGCGTTTGTTTTATTCCTGACAACCCTTAACAAACCCTTTTGCTCAGCGGCATGTATTTTTTAAGTGCATCTCTGTATCTATTTATATTACTGTTGAAAATTTAGCATAACTCATTTCTTTTAGGAATAGAACGTAAGCTATTTTAATAATTTTGGGGCCTTCTAAAACTTGGGGGCCCTAGGCCTTGGTCTGTGCGGTAATCAAGGCCTGGTCAAAGCAATTCATTTAGGAGTACCTGAAGTAAAACTGTTCCCGCATAGTGGTGTAACCCTACCTCTTGAACATACAAAAGAATTCGAAAGTTTCGAAAATCTGGATGTTTTCAAAGTGATGCATGTGTAAGCCTGGCTTTCAGTGTTTGACAGATGACATCATTACTGCCTGTGTTGCAGTGGCGGCCCGTGGTCAAAACTGTTAGTGCAGCCGGAAGCATATGAGCCCCCCCCCCCCCTACCTCCGGACAGGAATGGAAAATCTTTGTTACTGAATTCGAAAGCTGGCGGATTAAGCCCTTACCGAGGGAAAAAAAAAAAAAAAGAAATTACATAAAAAATGCAAGAGATCCTATTTCACTTCCATAAAATTTACACAAATTTCAACCAGCCGCTCTTATCCTCAAAATTGCATGAATCCGTGTCCGATTCGAAGTTTCCTTAGAATTTTCTTTTGTAACGATAACTTGAGAAGAAAAGAAAAAAAAAAAAAGAAAACTTACTTATTTTTTTATAAGTCAAATCAATCCTCCTTTCTTTTAAACTTGCGAATCGGTCAGTGAAGTCCTCATAAAAAGGCGTTGTTTTAATTCAGATATCCATAATTTTAAAAGCTCTTTAAAATTTCCCATGTCTAAAGAATTTTCTCGCTCGCCATGTCCTCTCAATGCCAGTTCTTGCTTACTTAAAAACAATACTGCTTTGATGGGTCATTGTCCATTCATAAGCGTCTATTCAGGCTTACCTTCTTGATAAATTCACAATATAAAGTCCAGAGTTTGCCGAACATATATTCTCCTTACCCCTCCCTCACTTCTCGAGCCAATCAGTCAGTCGAATTCACAAGTACAGCCGTCGTCACAAGTACAGCCGTCGTCACAAGTGCAGCCGTCAGCTGTATCCTAGCTACTAACTCCCTATGCCGGAGAGACAGCTTACAAACTCGTTGCCATGGCAACGGTGCTGCCAATTTCTTGATCGGCTATGAGGGCTGTATCGAGGCCTCCGAGAGAGGAGAAAGATTCTTTCTTCTTTCTCCTCTATCGGAGGCCTCGGCTGTACCAAGACTCACAGTTGAATTGCGGGAAGATTAAAGGGCTTTTTTCTAAATGAGCGATCCGGCAGTTATACAACACGTTGTTTTTGGTTTATTTATTTTTCTTTTAATTTACCATAGAAATTCCATAATTCTAATCTGAATTTAAGAAAGTTAGTAGAATAAATTATTTTAAAGTATGTGTTGATAATTTCAAGTGCAGCCCGGCTGTACTTGCTGTATCCCACGAGCCGCCACTGCTGTGTTGTTAAATCTAATTGTGATGATAGTACTGATGCAAAAGATGTACTCAATAAGGAAGATACAATTTCTCATTCTGTTGCTCTACAGTCTGTGCAAACTGCCAGATTGTATGAGACAAAGAGGATTTGATTACAATTACGGTGACATTACTGCAGTTCGTAAAATATGTGTCTTTATACGACAAGAGATGTACAAACAGAAGCAAAGCCGTTTTACAGTTTTTTTAAAGCAGTAAATGTTAAAAGAAAAATTTCTAATTTGATGATATATAGCAAACAGCGTGCAAATGTAAGTAATTTTTATATTTCTGTACTCATGATGATTTTTTCTTTAATAAAAAGAAGTTTTCGGATTGTCCGTGCTTTTCTATTATCCGTAAGATCCTTCCCGGTAATTAGCCCGGATAATCGGGAGTGCACTGTATTTTCTGATTTCAATAACAAGTTATATATAAAAAAAAATATGAGCCAATTCCTACTTAGGCCAACAAAGAAAATTTTATTTTAGTTACTTTTTATTAAATTAATTAATTAAATTTACTCAATGAATAATATTTGAAAAAAACTGTATTAACATCAAGTGTCCAATCCACTACAAGTTTAAAAAAATGTATTTGAACTTACAATAAATAAATTAAATCGAGGTCAAGGGGTTATTAAAACGTACCTAGGCTGTGGAGTCTTTCTAGCGATTTCTCCACGTGTTGAACCAATTCTACGTTATACCAGTAATTAAATCATAACGGTAAAATGGGTGCTGGGGTCATGGTCTTCCCAGATTGTATGGGCGCCCATGTTCAACGATGTGGACTTGTATAAAGGAGAGACAGAAAGCCAATCACTTTCAAATTCCTGTACTCGATGGTGGCAGGTCAGGATAATTGAAAAGTGTCTATGGAGGATATAATTTTCAGTTAGAGAAGTTTTCTCTCAAACGACATCGTGGTAAATTATCCTAGGCCACAGGCGCTTATTAAAAAGTGCAAGAGCTCCAATTTTTTTTTTTGTAAAGTTAGGTAAATTTTTGCTTATCGCTATAAAATATCCAATGTAATACAGCTACTGTCGATAGAAATAGTTATGAAGGCTATTAAAATTTTAAATTTAATGCAAAAATTCACAGATAAAAAGTACAAAGAGCTGAGTTTTCATACAAATTAAGCCCTGGTAGGGCACGTTTGGGTTTTCAAAAACCAGGCACTATTAGAAGATTTTAATTGAAAATTAAAACTATCTAATAAAACATAATGCTAAAGGAGATAAAAGGACAAATTTAATTTATCTCTCCCTTCATTAACATGGTAGAAATGATGCGAGTTTTTGTTAATTAACAGTTTTTGGTTAATATATATGCCAACAGATGGCAGCACCAAACCAATTTAGCAGACAAGAAATTCTCATTTAATTGTATTCGCTGTTAGAGATGAGTTCGGGCTCATTTTTTGAAGCCCGAGCCCGAAGACTTTTAATCCGAGCCCGAGCAATATTATTAAAGTTGGAGCCCGAGCCCGAAATTTCAGCTAAAGACAAATAAAATTAACTACTTCATTAAGAGGATACAATAAATTTTGGAGCTTCACACACCTTCTAGTCCTCCGTGCCGCTACTTTTTGAAATAAGTACGTCTATTTATCCCATGAATCACTTTTTAAAATCTGTTTCAAGGAGTATGTTCAACAAAGGAGAAATTTTTCACGAACCCGAGCCCGAACGCAATCGTGAATTACAGAGCCCGAGCCCGAGCCCGTCTCATCTCTATTCGCTGTCGCATGTTGTATTTATTCAGTGTCGCATAACTGCCAAGAGCAGGGAGGTTTACACAGCTCTATGTTTTGGCCCAAAGTGCTACAATATTAACCGCCATATCTATAGTTTTCGAGAAATTTGATTTTCAAACTATTTCTTTAACGAATAACCCCAAATTTGACATTCAAGTGCAAATTAAAAAAATACTAATGAAATGGGTTTCATTTTAATTTATTTCCGTAGTTGACACACTCTAAGCTGATGTAATTATGAAAAGTGCAAAAATACTTCAAAATTTAAAGTCACACACTTAAAATGTATTTTTAAAATTTTTAATTTACATTTTTCTTTTCAAATAAATGCTGCTAATACCAAAAATACTATTGCAGTACGCGTACCAATAACAAATAAAATTTGTCTCACTAATCAGCTAATCTCTCAGTCTCACTAATCACTAATTCAAAAGGTATTAATGTCCATCTAAAGCATAGGTTCCCAACGTGGGCGATAACGCCCCGTTGTGGGCGTTTGAGGCTTTCAGGGGGGCGGTAAAAGACCCAGAGAAAATTAGGGGGTGATGATATGGCACGGAGGGGCGTGAGAAGATTAACCAAATATAGTCTAAAAAAGACTTAAAAATCACTCTGATAATTCATTTCTATCACGTGTGCGAAAATTCACATATTTCGATACGAGACTTCGCTGTTGAGAGAAAGAGATACCTTTCTAATATACCTCTCTAAAACTTTTATTCCTCTTTTTTAAATGAAGAAGAAATCCAGTAGAGTTTCAATTCCAACAATATTCTATTTATTAGTAATATTTTTTTTTATTTAATTCCTGTTTTCACCATGCATTATGTACGTTTTTATTTCTCTGGAGTGGGAGGGGGGGGCGGTATTGAAATATTCACTAGAAAAGGGGGCACCATTTCAAAAAAGGTTGGGAACCTATGATCTAAAGCCAGGGCCTTATTATCGCATGGGCAAATCGGGACTTCGCCAGGGGCCCCAATTTCAAATGTTGTTCTCAAAAATTCCTTTTTTATATCAAAATTTTACGAACAATGAAACAAATTTCATAGAGGGAGGCCCCGCAAAATCATGAATGCGCGGGGCCTCTGTTGGTCATAATCGGGCCTTGTCTAAAGCAGGCATGGGTAACCTTTGTAAAGTGCCGGGCCAAACTAAAGGATGTCGCGGGCCGTATAATTGGGATTTATATGTAATTTTGAATGGTTTATACGGATTTTGATATGTTCCCATATGGAATCTAACGACATGCAATTCATAAAGAAGGAGGCTGAGTTTTACTTATGTTAGAACAGGTAAAAACGCCAAAGGATGCACCCCTGTTTATTGTTTAGGATTGTTCGTCGTCAAGCAAAGCAAAAAGACAAAAACATAAATGAAGACTACAATCTTTTTATTGAAAACAAAACTTCTTTTATTAAAAACAAAGCATTTGTAAAATAAATTACATTTTTTAACATGATAGTCAGTCATATTTAACAAATTATACATTTATATCATACTTACATTTTCAACACTTCAGCAGTAACAGTTTATATATATCATGTGATTTTAATGAGGCATAAACACTTTCGTACGTTCAAACAAACTGGTTTGGTGAAAGGAAAACCAATTAAAAATTAATATTGTTGAGGTAAAAATATTTTTAACTCCCCTACAAAGACAGAATTTTTTCGTTTGAACAGTGTCCAAATCAGAGCAATTTTAAATGACAACAATTAATATTGTATTGAAATGCAAGAATTTTGACAGATTTCTCATTTTTTGTCTTATCATATAGACTACGATAAGCGAAAACCATTTAAAAAATGCGACAATTGTTGTAGATTTTTTAAAATTATAAATCTACAAGTAAGATTAATTAAATACTTTGCCGAACAATAAAATATTAGGTTGTAACGAAAGTTTCCCGCCACCACAAATATCATCTGCAAACAGTTCAAGTTGGTGTCTTTGCTCATACTTTGTCAAACAATTTTTGTCATTTGACAGAAAGAGACTTGCTTTAGAACACTGTGTTGTTAATAAATACGTTACTAAATTAGAACCGTCATTTACTTCCAGTTGCAAAAGTCAGCTACAGAATGTCAAAGAATTATGCTTGTAATTTAGATTTTACTGTTGTATCATATGGCACTGTGAAGGTTTGGTACTGAAAGTTAAAAAACAGGGCCTGTGACATTCAAGAAGCTGAGCGTTCTTTCTGGCCGGCCTACTGATGTTGATGAGGGCCACGTGCGAGAACTTGTGGAAGAAGACCAGCATTTAACCACTTGAGAGCTAGCTAAAGAGTTAGACATTAATCCCATGCCCATTAGTCATGCTATGCATCACATAAACTTGATGTATAAGTTCAATCGCTGGGTGCCGCTTGAGCTGACTCAAGCAGATTTGGCGGAGAACTTTCGTTACAATCCGATATATTATTTTTATATGGTACGTTGGGTAGTGTAGTTGAGTATATATACTCCGTTCAACGCTAATCTACAACTGTATCTTCTTTTGGTATAGTTCCAGAAGAAATTAAATTGGCCCGATATCGTAGTTATCGCTTCAGGAGTGACATAGCCAGAAGAAGCATGGGCATCGGCAGCATAAGGCAAGGGGAGCACTTGACCCCCACACCTCGATTTTTGTATGCCGTTTAACCGTACAATGGGAATCATATTCTGAAGTAATCTTTGTCCCCTCCTGGAAAATATTCTGCGACGCCCATGGCAAGAATGGGAGATCATGGGCCTGCCCTTTCTGAAATTTGAATTTTTGTGCATCCAGTCAACAAAGTATTCGCGCATCAGCCAAATTTTCCATTTTAGTTTTGTGAATAACTAATTAATTAAAACATACGCACACACACAATTCGAAAGAAAAAATAGAATTAAGTTATTATACACGACATGATACACTTTTTTCTGAAGAACAATATTTTACATATAAAACTGAGACTTACGCTCGAATTTTTTTTTAAATTTTGATTTTTTAGAGGTGTAAGTAAAATTAAAAGAATAGCTTAATTTTGTAAGACATTAATACTTTTCCTACCTATGGCTATACCCCCATCCAAATTATTTCCCCCTGGTTACGTGCCTACGCCTTAGTTACCAGAGTTCAGATGATTTGTTTTTGGTCCATAATAATAATAATACATTTAAAAAAATCAGTTTTCAAGCAATTCGTTAAAAAAAAAAATACACAGATCAAAAATACACAAATTTTATACGACGAATGAGCCAAACAGTAGGGCTAAACGAATCATTATCAGGAAAATTACATTAAGGGGGAAAAAAAAAGAGAAACTTGTGTAGTGATTGTCGTTTGAATAATACACATTATAACATGTATCATGTAATTATTTTGAACTCGTTTGGTTCAGTACAAATGTCGTGCGGAAAGGGAGTAAGTTATCTCTCATTAAAACATTTGAAATTCGTGTTTTCCAGTGAAATGATATTGGGTAAACGCCTACAGTACAAAGAAATTTGCAAATTGACCTGAATTTGAGGTGCAATCTCTATTTCTTGACGGAGATCGATGTGACAATTACTGATAGTATGTGTTATGATAAGAGAGGATCAAATGAAGAAGGAACTACAGTGGTTATAATTCGGCCTGTTTTTGCTTTGAGCGTGAAGTGTAGAAGTAGGGCAGGAGGTAATAAAGACTATTCCTATTGCGGAAGGACTTGTCCAAAGTAATCAAACGGAACCACGTGATATGTGCTGTAAGAGGTAAGGGTCCTGTATATACGAGTCGAAGCATCCGACCTTCTTATTTCCATATTCCGTGACAATGCGTGGCTAAAAAAAAAAGTTGATGAACTTTCAGTTGAGAGTGTCGGGACACCCAGCATATAGCCTAGATCTTTCACCATTTGACTTTCACGTCTTTGGTCCATTGAAAAAGATCGTGTTTACTTTGGACCACGAAGTCACGGATATTATTCGAAACTGGTTTTAATGTCAACCGGCACAAGGAAGGTCGCTGATAAACAAGTGCTTCTGTAGTTTTGGTATTTATTTATATTTACAAATAAAGTATGCCCTTTTATTCTGAGACTTCCATTATGCTTTCATCTTGATCCACCCTTATGCTGTTTTAAAATCATTGGCAGTTTCTAGCGATGGATTAGTTTGATCATTATTTGATGGCAGTAGTTATATTAGACAAGTGATATTCCTGTGACCGAACTACTCCTAAAATTCGATATAGAACTTTGTACCGCATGCTATATCTAATTTGGATATGATTAAAGATATGAATTTGTAAGACAGTGTGTCAGTTCACATTTAACGCAAACTCGTGCTCGCTCAATAGCGGTTCTCAAACTTCTACCCCTTTAAGAAAATTTTTCACTGATCTGGAGAACCTCTCATCTGAAGTTATTACGTATTTTTCTCTTCATTCTTCATAACAGAATGCACTTATAATTTATTTATCTAACTTTTCTGGCTATTCCATTTTTTTTATACCCATTAAAGATAGATTTCAGTGCATTATAACTACATAAAAGTAATAAAATGCAGATTAATTTATTACTTTTTGTTAGGAAAAAAAAATTCACTTCTTAACAAATTACATAAATTCCGCTTGAAATATAAGAACATGCGTAACATTATTAGATTTAAAAAAATGGCTGTTCTATTTTTTATTTTTACGCAGTCAGGTTAAAAAAAATATATCCTCCCAAAAAATATAATTTACTGAATTCAACTAAATTATTTATTTAGCTGTAACATGGTCAAGTTTTTGCCGAATCAACAATGTTGATTTTTCTTCCGTGCATACCTCACACCCAATATCCTCATTAAAAAGGCGTGACCACACCCTCAGATTTATGGGCAAATTAAGGTCCATTTCTATTTACGGATCTTCTCACACATGGCCAGAATTTTTCTTTTTCGGATTATTCATTATTTAAATTGATAACTGTACGCACACAGATGGATAATTAGTTCGAACAGTAAAGTGTACCAAGAACAAAAAATAACTAATTTTTTTTAATGACATACAAAATTTGACGTGAAACAACCAACCAAAACCGAACATGGTTTTGGAGAGGGTGGATGCCTGTGAAACAAATGCCCAAGAGCAGCAGAAGATAAGTGTCAATTCTTGTGCCCGTCGTTGTACGTGAAATGTACGGATTCAAATTTTTGGCGGCCTTGGCGATTAATTACCTAAGAGATTTACACACTTTTTTTAACCCTTTATCTAACAAAGTAAGAATTGCCAAGATAATAAGCTTGAAACTGCACTCCTCCCTCGTCTTCATTAGCAAACAAAAAGTGTCTCTTTGGGGTGGATGATCACGTTTTTCGAATTGTTTTCAGGAAGATAAGTACTGCCCGATGAAGTCCGGGTGAAACACGTTCCATGAACGTCGAAAGAACATAACATTGGATAATCCAGAGTGAGCGCCTCTGAGAGTTTTTTCGGCGAATGGGAGAACTTAACAGTAAATTCATGTCCCGAGACTTGACTAAAGTTCTTCACTTTTTATCATCTTCTTCTTTAAAAACAGTTTACAGGGCCGCTCCTGGAGTACAAAGAATTTCTTGTGCAAGTTTTTTTTTCTTTGGTGTCTTTCCAGTTTTCAATTTTAGCACGATTCTGAATCTATAAGCGTTAAATAAATAAATAAAAAAATTAAAGAAAAATAATTTAAAAAAAATGATTGCTTTTCTTAGTTGCAAAGACTCTGGTGGCAGAGATACACTTTTCTGTGTCAAATGTTGCTTCCCTGCATGATGCATTTTGAATGGCTCCCTGATGCAGCCCAGCTCTGTGGTCACAGCAGGGATCATGATCCGGGCCGTGAAGCAACGATGGGAACAGAAAAGGGGGATTTCTGCCCCCCTTTCTGTTCTCCCCCCCCCCCGAAGATCCGATGATTTTTATGTACTGTTTGTAGTAAGAATGCAGACCAAAGCTTGTAGAGATACATTCTGAATTTATTTCGTGTTCCTAAAGCGCTTTGTTTATTTTTAAAACTGTTCAAAACTTGCTATAGTTTTATTTATTTTTTAAAGCAGCAACTTAGCTTTGGAAAAGATGGAAAGCTTTTTTTTTAGAAAAAAAAATACCATTACAATTTACAAGTGCGTTATTTAATTATTATTGGTTAGAAAAAACTATTTCGTTAAGCGAAATTTAACTAAACTCGCGCATATTTTCACATTGTGAATAACACAACTTTTTCGTTTTAAAAAAGCGTCCAATTTGTTTCCAGACATAAAAAAAAAAAAAAAAAAAGAAAGAAAGAGAGGAAGAAAAACGAAAAGAAAAAGTTAAACACTGAGAAAAATTAAATTTGAAGATTTTAGGTATTCATACAGTGTTTGGCAGGTAACAAGTATAATCAATTTGTTAGTTGGGGTGTTGAGTGGGTACACACCCACTCTCTGTTAACGAGACAGTACATTTTTCTTTGAAGGGATAAAAAAAACGAGATTATTAGTACACTGTAATAGCTTAGAGTGTCCCTTGTTACATGTTTTTATCGATAGATCAATAACAAAAATAAAATCTGAACGTCATTATTATTATTATTATCGTTAAACCCGGGTACTTAATCATACGGGCTCGCAATAACCGAGTTCGACTGTATTATTTTAGCGTGCTTCTCGTTACCTGGTTTCATTTCAATATACTAGTAACAAAAGAATAAAAACAGAGTGCCATTATTATTATTTTGAAAATGACCTATTTCATTTTTTAATGCTTCGATTACAAATTGAAAAACTCAGGTTTCGAGACGTTTCACAGACGTAACTGCGCTATGTCCTTGTATGTATGACGCAAAAAACTTGCACAACCGTACGGCCCTACGCGGGGAGCGGCCCTGGAAGCAGTCAGTTGAGGCATTTTCGCGTGTGCATCATCCTATCATATCACTTCCTTTCATCAGAGGAAGAAAACCAAGATGGCCGCCCACGAAGCGAAGGCGGCCATTGCAGTCCTAGACAGCGACGTCCTGGTGGCGGAGTTGCACCCGTCTGTAGAGCACGTGTACACGCACGACCGGTACTCCCTTTCCTCGCCTTCTCGCCTGATGTACTCGCAGTAGTTGCCCAGGTCGCGAGACGAGCAGAAGCGCTGGTCGCCGATTTCACCTGAAAGGTCCAAAATAAGAATAAAAATGGAATGATTCAAAGGCACACAAAAACAGAGATTCACAAAAATGCAAAAGATTCTAATTTCACAAAGCCTGAGATCTTCTGCTTTTAACCCTTTGAGGCGCAACCCTTTAACAATGCTGAAAAAAAGGGCAGCCGTTGCCATCGCTCGACTTAACGACCAGCAAGAGGGCGGACGATCGAAACGTTCATCGCGTGCCACAGATCTAGAGACCCCTTTTTTGACGACAGATGGCTGTGAGATGGCGGACGATCGAAACATTCATCGCGTGCCACAGATGTAGAGACCCCTTTTTTGACGACAGCTGGCTGTGCCGCACAGCCAGCTGTCGTCAAAAAAGGGGTCTCTACATCTGTGGCACGCGATGAACGTTTCGATCGTCTGCCCTCTTGCTGGTACTTAAGTCGAGCGATGGCAACGGCTGCCCTTTTTTCAGCATGGGGCAATCTATCCAGCTGTTCTCGCATCCATTTTTCGGCAGATGTCAGTGCTATTAAAAATAATCGTGACCATTTTTTTTAACGGGAAAGGACGTGCTAAAAAGTAAAGGATTCTCGTGGAGCTATGTCACCCGCAACTATTTTTATAGACATCCAATCGATTCTTCGTGACTGGCGACAGTCAAAGCGCCAGAGTTGGGTGTTCCCAGAAGGGGAACACTGCGCGTTAAAGGGTTAACAAAGGCCTGAAGAATCTGAGGCTTCTGAAAGATTAAGATCAGATTCTCAAAGAAGGAAGCCTGAGATCTTCTGCTAAGTCGGCAAGCATAAGCTTTCTTATGCACACATTTTCAGCATAAAAAGCACGCACAAAGACGCACGGATGATTGGGCTCAAAAGCAACACGTGTCCAGTGTCCACCATTGTTAACTTTTCATATTTTTAAATACATGATATAATTCTTGCAACCAGAGGCGCAGAGAACCAAGTCGGGGCCCCGGGGATAAAATCTTTCTGTGTCCTTTACTATTCAGATCTGGATAAAATCTAGTGTCCCTTTACTATACAGAAACCCTTTTGATGTCGTATTAGATCCATCATTTATTCCTTATTAAAATTATTAATCATTTAAAGAAACTTTAAATTAATAGTCATTGGAAAATAATTAATAGAATTAAAATTATTAATTTAAAAGAGTATTATACTTTAATAAACATCCATGCTCTCAAAAATACCAACATTTTGTTTGGAAGGTTTCGTCACCTCCATAGAGAAACTGTATTTGAAACGTTCACATTTTTGCTTGGCATGTTTCCTCAGTATTGAAAAAATTAATATTTTTATTCACACTTCCATGCAAGCAGGCAGCCAAAAAAATTTCAGAAGGCCAAGAAAGTGGACATTTCAAAATTTCCACTTTAACATTTTGTTAAGGAAAATTCAAAACTTCGGAGGTTGGGTGGGCCCATAGTCTCTCCTCTGGCTATACCCTTCCACTAGTTAACAATGTGTCTCGGAAAAAAATGATTTCTTATTAAATAAATCTTTTTTACTTTTAGTCATGGCAAACCGTTGAATAACACCGTCAATGTCTACTTTTCTTGCAAAAGGAGACTCAATCAGAAACACTCCTCGTTTTTGTCAAGTTGGTGGTTTATGCTCTAGTTGGCTTTTAGTAATTTCATTGAAAAATTAATTTGAAACATCCAGGGACATAATCTGAATTTGTACTTTTTTTTTTTTTTTTTTTTTTTTTTTTACAAAATTGACAACGCAAAGTATCATATAAACAGCAAAAGCGGGGCCCCTTCGCAAGCTGAGGCACTGGGGATTTTTCCCCTGATCCTCTCCCTCTCTGCGCCACTGCTTGCAACAGCCAATATGTCGGAGTACGGCAAGCATCCTCTAATAATGAAAGAACAAAAACTGGAAAGAAATCAGTTGAGATATCTGAGTGCTATGATGAATGATGAATAGCGTTTTTTTTTTTTAATCATCCAGAGGTCTATGTATTGTAATACTTTATTGACACGTATAACCACAGGGTACAAATATTTGTTCGCAGTAACTTACCTAAGGAAAGGAAGTTTCTTTGCTTGTGTTTGCTAGGAGAGGGTAGCTCACGTCACTGAATGTGTCGATTAGAGATACATCCCGGAGTTTCCCGACACAATTTGGACCTTCATGAGAAGGTGTGTGTCTGTGTGTGTGTGGGGGGGATTTTAAATATTGGGACCTCTTGGAAACTGCTATGGACCACCGAGAGGATTTCAGAACCAAGGATTTAACGTGCACGTACACCGCATCTACACGGTGGTCGTTAGTTGTATGTCGGAATTGAACCTGCAACCTCCGGTTACGAGTCTAACGCCTTAATCAAAGTCCATAAATTTTTAATGCACGAAAGTTATACGCCTCAAATATACCGAAGTATATACATTAAAATTCTGTGTCAATTGTTATTCTAAAATGACATCTATACAAATATTTGTAAAGGTTCTGTGATGCATAACTAAAATTTGCATTGAGTTCTTCCGTTAAGTTATGTAAATATTGACAAAAAAGGGAAAAAATGTGTCAACTGATCCCAATCTTCCGTATAAAGTTAGTACTGCATCATTACTTGAGTTGTATAACATAAATAACTTCAATTTCAAAATTGGCCAAAAGAAAAGTCGAAAAATTCAGGATTCAGGCTTGGAAATCTTGTATGTTAAATATACAAAAAAAAAGAGAAGGGATTCATTATTTAAAATAACTTTATAAAAATTTTCGAGAGAAAATATTTATTTACTTTGTACAACAGAGACAAAATTTCAAACCGATATTGGTCTAACAGTATCGGATCATAAGCCTTCTTCCGTTATGGGAATCAAGAAAAACCACTGAATGAGATTTTCAAAATTTTAAAGTACTTGAAAGGTATGTATTTTTTTCTTTTGGTGCATGTGCGAGGTTCCCCCCTCCCCTCCCCCCCACCAACATAATGACGAAAATTTTTAAGCCGGTCAGTCCTAACGGTGTCGGAGATATTTATCCTTCTGGTTCGAAAATTTCAAAAATCCGGAACGGCTTGATTTTTAGATTTTAAGGTCGCCTCTCTACTAACATATATGTGTAGACAGACAGGAAAAAAAATTTTTATACATACATGCACCAAAAACATTGACTTGGCTTTTATTGATTAATCATTGATCATAGACATCTATAATAAATTACAAAATTACATTAAAAAAAATAGAAATTATGAAAACGATATTTTTTGTTGTTGTTGTTGTTGAGGATTGAATAAGCGCAAAATTTAAATTCCTTTACTTCTTCCAATCAAAAATTTCTCAGTTAGTAAACTGTGATCCAAACATTAATTAAGTAATGCACAAAATTTCAGCCTTTTATCAAAAAAAGTTTCAGAAGTATGATTAAATAAAGTTAGTGAAATACATAAATTTGAATGCAAACTATTACAGCAATCATTGTTTTCTTTCGTAACCTTTGTACGACCTTTGAAATGCAATCATTCGACGTGATTTATTTCTTTTTCTTTTCGAGAGTCACAGAAAAGTGGTTTAAGTCAGCATATATTTATTTCCATATCTCTAACACTATTTAGGATAAAATGCTCATATTTTGTGCATCGAGCTCATCAGTGTGTGGGGCATATTTTACTAATTATTTGTGCGGAATCGTATGGAAATTGAAATTTATTGAAACTTTGAAAATTTTAATCATAACTCGATATATAAGGAATAAAAGACAATGTGAACGCTTTTGGTACAACCTGTACCATTTTTATCCACAAGTATATTCTTTTTCAAATGGACATCTAAGATTTGTTGCCAAAATAACCTTTTAAGGAAGAATTCAAACCGTTTCCCCAGAGACGAATTCAAACTACATAAGAGAGCGAGAGTGCTTGATCTCTGCTCTCCGGGGATTTAAATTACGTCACTAATAGCCACAGAGACAAAACTCCCCCGGTAACAAACAAATAAATGCTCAGTCGTCTCCCTTTAACGCACCCAGCGTTACTTATTATGCTGAGTGTAATTTAATGCGAGGGACATTTAAAATTTTCCAGAAATCATAATATTTCACCAGATAAGCTACTACTTCTCTGGGCGCGTGTGGCAACAAAAATGCAGACGATACATCACGGAATGGGCGCAAGCGAATTCCTGGAGGCAGTTTTAAAAGTCGGTTTGACGTAGGCATCAGCAGATGGGTTGCCATGGCGATGTTACTTTTAACGGATTAGGGCAGTTTGGAAGAAATACAAGATCGCGTTTAGGTATGCACACTCGGTGCCTTTTGGGATAGTTCCCATATTCACAGAAAAATGAAGCATTTCTAAAATGACATTTCGTTTATCGACTAGAGGGCAAGATTTTTTATGAAGGGGATTTATTTGTGATAAGTACCCGATCTACGCAAGGGAATTTGCAACCAACACTGATGCAAACGAGAAGCACAAAGCATGCCGAAACCATCGATTATAAAAATGACCCTTCGTTTCTTTTGAAATAGGTCTTCGAATACCCCGCTGTGGCCGAGCGATTGCGCAACCACGACGAAAGGTAATCTCTGCCGTTGAGACAAAACAAGTTAAAACGTAATTACCTGTTTCTTTTCTTTTTTTTTTTTTTTTAACCACTGCCCCTTTCTAATCATGAGTATTACACTGTTTATCTCCCTGTACTGATCTGTTCTTGTTTTATTTTTAAGAGGCTGGTTAAAGGAACGATTTAGTCCGACCAATGGCCGATAAGACACTGAATACTGGAAGGAAGATGGCTGAAGTTAGCAGGTCCAATCAGAGCCTGACTATAACATCAGGCTCTGATTGTTCAAATTTTATGTCCCTGTATACACCGGGCTCAATTTTTGTGTCCCTGCGCGTAACTTTTAATTTAATTTTTAGGCCCATTTGTGTATGTGTGCCAAGTGTCCAAGTGAGATTATCGGGTCCAGGGTTCAGGTCTCTCATGCAAAGATCGATTTAACAGTTTGGAGTGTTGCGTAGCGTTTTCCAGATGTATCGTGAATATACCCTCCTCATCTTCTGGACACTGCAGCCTGTACTGGTACTTGGGCCCTGGTAGCCCAGAGGTTAAGGCGTTGGACTCGTAACCGGAAGGTTGCGGGTTCGATATCGACTTACCAATAAAGAAAACCGTGTACGTGCACGTTAAATCAGTAGTTTCGAAAGTCCTCTTGGTAGTCGCTAGCAGTTTCCGAGGGGTGCCAATATTCAGAAGTTCCCCGCCTGATGATGATCAAAAATGTGGCGGGGAAGGACGTATGTAGCTCTAAACGACAGTGACGTGAGCTGACCTTTCCTGGCAAATAAATAAATCAGTTTAGGCCATCTGGTCCTATGCAAGACAACATTCCTGCAATCTCCCTCAAATATGGTTTTTATGTCACGCTCAATGGCATGGAGCCATATCTAATGTGGCCTTCATAGCTCCCATAGGTTTGGTATATGTGAGTTGTTTAACTGGATTTGTATCTCCAGTTCTGTATAACTGATCCAGCCAACGACTCCTAAGGTTTTTAAGATCCTGACAATATCTGAATTTTCGGAAGATTTAATGGGCGAAAGCATTGATCTCATAACACCAATTTTACAAATATTTTAAAACCGAGCCAAATATTTTTCTTAGTATTTTGCACTTGAAGACAGTTTATTTTCAATAGCTTCGTCACTGCCCAGAACTCGCAACCATATAGTATGATATGAATCATAGTAGGGTTCTATGTAAATTGATTTTAGTGTTACAGTAAATGATTCAAGATTTAAACTGATTTTTGAGACTACGGTGGCACGAGAGAGCCTCCGCGCACGCTACACATCGGCAATTGAAGGCCGGGCAAAGGTGCACCTTTTGCCCGGTCGGATAACGCCTGCGCGTTCCACGCGGTATTCACGGGATCAAAACCAGTTTCCTCCACACGCTTTCCTTGATTGATAACTGAGATTACTGATACGCGTTGCGAACTTTCGTGTTGTCGTCTGATACGTGTTGCGTACTTCGAGAGATTGCTAATCTCTCAAAGTACACAACGTGTGGCAAATTCCATATCGCTTGGAACATCGTTCGTCAGTCTCTGACTGATTTTCTCCTAGCGGTACGAGACTACCTCCGCGCACGCTACACCCCGAGAATTGAAGATGGGACAAATGGGCATCTTTTGAGTCGGACAACGCCTGCGTGTACCACGCGAAATTGCGGGATCAAAACCAGCTCTTCTTTCACGGTAACATCTATTTGCCATAGTCTGCTGATTTAACGTGTTTACTCGCGTAATAGTCGCCCTCGCATAATATCGCACCCCGTTATGAAGTACAAAAAATCGTCAAAATATTTTCCCTGCATAAAAGTCGCAGTCAGGTATCTGATTTTTATTTTGTCTTTTAAAATATTACTATAAAAAGAAAAATGTAAAGTGCAACTAACCAAACAATTATTTAATATATGGCACGTAATCTGGAAAATTTTGCTAAGTTCGTAATTTTATTATAATACCAGTAATGTTTTAGCATTAGAGTGTACAATACCATTATGCGCCGTAGATTTCAACGCATAATGGTCGTACCAAGACATTCACCATGAAAAATTGGCAAAAAAGTGCGGCTCATACGCAAGTAAACACGGTATTTGTTATCTGTTGAATACACGTTAGAATCCCCTAAAAAGTCCTTCGCACAAGGCATACACCAGCTTAGGTAGATAGCCCCCGTGTAGCTTTGCCTTAAAAAATAATAAACAAAGAAGCCATTTTGTAAAAATCTAAAGACGTCGTGGGAAAAAAAAATGTAAAAGTCTCTACCACGACAAAAGAGAATTTAGAGGGTCGTTCCTTTTAATCGCAAAAGGTTGCTCTCCCCTTCCAGACGTACTTAAATAGCCACGTTCCTTCAAAAGAATGCACTTTTAACGTCCGCTTTAGCGACATAAACCAGGGGCATTTGAGAGAAAATTATATTCTTTCCTTCAGGTCCAAAGTACGCAGGGTTAAAACATTAAAATTTCTGCAGTGTGTTTGCTTGAGTGTCTACGACGCAGTTAAATTTGTCTAAGATTGGGAAAGCGCACTTTTCAACACCATCAGTGGCGCCTCTTACGTAGAAATTGTGGAACTGTAGCACAGCCTATTTATTTTTTATATTTATTCCTTTTTTACCGATTTCAAAAAAGGAGATCTATGTTCAGTGTGTATGCATGTATACATATACTTTATGTGTGTAAAGCGGTAACTTTTTATCTCGTGAACCGATTTCCATGATTCTTTTTTAATTGGAAAGAAAACTTATGTGGGGGTTCCATATTAATTTGGTCACGTTCTGACATCATCATCATTAAGAAAATTGAAAAACATCCCGTTTTTAACATAATTGTCTAAAGGGTTGCCAAGTCGCCGTGATTATGTCATGAGTCGCCAAGGCTAGCCCCTTTTGGTGATTTATCGCTAGTTTGGTGACAAAAAATGAGCCCCCAAAATTGAATCCTGCTTGTGAAAACAGAGGGAGTTTAATTGTTTTAGATAAAAGATTAAGGATTTATTAGAACAAAATACGCATAAATTTGGAGTTTTTGGAAAAAAATATATCTGCTGGTTTGCCAAGTTTAGAGATTTTGCAGCAGGTAGAACGTAGAGGTCGTTGGGTTGGGTGGGGGAAGGAGGGCAAGCAACAATAAGTGATCCCACGTTAATAAACCCTAGGATAGTAACAAGAGAAGAGACTAGAGGCCTTTGCAGATATCCAGAGACCGTCGCCGGTCGCTTGGCCAATTATCACTTGTAAGCAATAAATTTTTCGCACTCAGAAGAAAGCGGGTGATACTCCGGACAACAGGTAATTGGGGACCGTGGATAATATTGCGGTTTTTACACTTGTGGTCTCCCCCACATCTATTGTTCGGTAGGTAGAGGACACCCCATGTGTCGCAGCTTCCTAACCATGTCAAATTTCCCCGTTCAAATACATTGTAGCCGCGACTGTCTCTGGGTATCTGCAAAGGCCTTAAATGAACGTATTATTATTATTATTATTATTATTTGTTTTGCTTGTTTGCTTACCTTTGTAGATGCCCGTCGTCTTGATGCAGTACCTCGCATCGGACACATCTGAGCAGGACTCTGGTTTCAAGGTGGTGGGGTGGATGAGTTTCTCAAGGCACTCACGGTGGCCTGTCGAGTTGCAGCGGTAGCATTCTATGGCTGAACCTGAAGAAACAAGAAAAGTAAGCAATGCCGAAAACATCTGTGATGCAGTTAATCACATATTTATAATTAATTTTCTTACAGTTAATTCACACATTTAAATGACTACTGTTTTCCCTTCACCTATTCTAAATTGAATACTCTTTGCCATTTTTTAAATCTCCCATCTTTCCATAATAGTATTTAACTTTTTCTTAAATTAGTTTGGTTTTAGCATTAGCAATACAATATGTTGGTGCCTTTTGTCTGAGAATTTATTTTATTTTATTCGTTCTCACGGGGCTTTAATAATTTTGCATAGGTTACATTATATCTCTATTGATCACTCCTGTGGCGTCTCACATTTAAATTTTAGCATACACACGTAAGGCCCAACGTTTCTTTTCATTTTTACATTCTGGCGATTTATTTGGCGGCAGTTCCTTTTAGCGCTCAGCTCCATCGCCACTTTGGCTTTCGGTTCTCGGACCTTTTCAACACACACTTCATGCTTTGATCTCTGCCCAACAGGTCACGTTTCGTGTCGCTATTTTGCCAGCCACCGCACTAACCTTAAATAACCTGTAATTTTTGATAATGTCAATAAAATATCTCTATCGGCATGGAGTTCCTGGTTGTTGCGTAAATTCCACTATACGATAAAATAGCATAAATTACTTTTAGCAAATATAAAATGTCTCCCACTGGATCCTACACCACAACATCCACACTTACGAGACATCTTTTCTGCATATACGTCAACCGCTTAGCAGCTGTGATTACTGCCAGATTAAATGTCCCTCTCCCGCCCCCTTATTTAAAAAAAATGAATAATGCGACTTTAGAACAGCTTTTTAAAGAATCCAATTGTACTAGGAACTCGAAAAAATTCTGATTATGCCTCCACAAACTGAAATGTGACTTACTTCTACACACGATTAACCAGAGGCGTAGGCTGAGGTTCTCTGCGTCCGGGGACAACTGAAGACTGCGATCTTCCAACATGTAATGGACATAGCGTAACTTACTAAGGGCAAGAGGGGGGGGGGTAATTGCCCCCTCAAAATTCAAGAAAATTCAGATATCGCCTATTTGAAAATAGTATACTTTGTTACAATAGGAAAAATTTTGCCCTCACATGCCAGTTTACGCCAGTGGCAATGGGCGAAGGTTTTATGTACTATTTGGCGGTCCTTGTACGGGGAAAGATGCCCCCTAAAATGTGCACAGCGATCAACTTATAAGAATTGTGAAATATTCATGAAAGAAGAAACGGTATTACAAATATTTTCCATATTCATACAGTATTTACAAATATGACGGACGGATGACGTAGCGGTCCATTTTTTAAAATTCGATGTTTGTGCCCAATATTTTTTTTCTGAAACTTGCATGAGACATACAGGTTGACTATTCATAAAAGTGAATTAGTAAAGAATTTTTGAAGAAGCAGAATAATTTTGTTCCGACTGTTTTTAACGACACTTGGTTTGTTTTTCAACCTGTGCGTGCTTGCGACGTTTGTAGTTTTTCTTATACACAGACTTTCAACGCATCGTTAACTTGTCCGCTTCCATATCGTCGTTGCTTTCCGGCATGCAGCATTTTTTTTTTTTTTTTTAATGGCATAAAGGCTCAGTGTACCGTAGGAGCAGTCTCAATGAAAAAGACAACGCGAGAGCAATCCACAAATGATGAGATGGCCAAACGTGACGCAGAGAAATTTATTTCCCATCTAGCGTCCGATTCTGCGTTGCCCAAATGCATGAGGTGTTAGGGCATAATTTGCCGGGAATAAAAAAAAAAAAAAAAAAAAAAAAAAGTGTCAGCTGATATCAATCATCGATGCACTGATCTGCTTAATTTTTCATAAATACACGTATTTTTAATATCGACGCGTTTTCCAAATTATTGGCCGTCTAAATATTTCGTTATTAAAAAAATAATTATTATATCAGTTATCGATTGGAAATTAAATACGGCATTTTAAAAAAAATGTAGTATAGTCGAAATTATGAATATGTTTTTAAGTTACTACTGTGTTGTTATCGCTTTTGTTCGTAGCAGTGGTGTAGTCCAAAGAAATAAAGAAAAGGGGGGGGGGGGAACGCTCATTTTTGACGAAGCTTAATCTAAACTGATCCGATTGTTTCAGTTCAATAAGTCCTTCAAAAAATAAAACTAATTTAACTATTTTTTGTGTTTATTAATAAACCAAAATTAAGTAATTGTTAAATTATTAATTAGTAAAAACAAAGTCATTTTAATCAACAGTGTAAGGCTACTTAGTTTTTTTCATCAACATTTGTCAGCAATCCGATTTCCGAGCCAAAGCGACAGATTTTCTTTTGGATGTGATCGTGATTATTCGCTACCCCGATTTTTGGTCACTTTTTCGGCCATTCGGAGTGGCATTTATATACTCTTTGAAAATCTCCAAAAGGTCTTAACCACATTAAAAAAGAAAATAAATTGAAGCTGACTGGTATGAAAACACACACACGCACACACAAAAAAGTTATGTATAAAGAGATAAAAAGAAATAAGTGTTCCATTTAGAAAGATAATGGGTGTGGTGTTTTATACACAAAATATTCCAATTTTATACCTACCATGCTTGACATCATAACTTAACGTCTGATCATAGTAATGTAAAGAGTTTCATTACTATGTTCAGACGCATTACGCTTATTAATCAGCTTTCGATTTAAGATCGATATTGATTACCAGTGTAAAATATTTCCAAGCTTCGAAAAGATCAGTGAAATTCGATATGAAATCATGCTTTCGACATAAAAACGATAACTCAAAATATCGGGCAATCGATTAAAGATAGTTAAAAGGATTTTCAGTTGCAATTTCGATTATGATATTTGCGGAACACCGTCTCTGACGTCCATTAAATTAAGAGCTACAGAGATACATACATATGCGTAAATTTTTTAGTAATATCCAAAACATTCATGTGTATTGTGTACGCTTTACGTCTATGAAAATTGCAATGAAACGTCTGACAAACAAAACTGCACCCCTCTCACTTTATACATACGTACAGACATGCGCACACGTTAACAGCAATTTTTCAGAACAAAGGAAAAATGAATACAGGGTTGAACTTTTATAAGGATATACCATCCTCTGTTTCATAAAAAAAATCGGTCTTTCAGAGAGATGGTCTCTGAATAGAGGTAATCGGGAAAACAAACTTTCAAGCAATACATGCAGGATGTCCCAAAAAGGTGGTAACAGCGTTTTAATCCTTTATCGATTAGAGATAAGAGGGCTATGCAAATCGAAAAAAAAAATGTCCAAAATAAGGTCGGAAATAAGGCTTATGCTCTCTACACGAATCTCGTGGGGGGGAAAACTCCCAGTTAGTAGTAAAATGTGCCCCAAACACTAATGAGGTGAAGTACAAAATTTCAGATTTTCATCATAAAACGACTAAGAAGTATATATAAACAAACATGATCGGGGACTATACACGGATTTGATTGTAAACGTTTATTTCTAGAGTGGAAAAAAAAAAAAAAAAAAGTCTTTCGTAATTTCTAAATGATCCTTGAATTGCAATCATCCGACGAGATTTTTTTTCCCTTCAAGAGCCATTGAAAAGAGGTTTAAGTCAGCATATATCTGTCTTCATACCTCTGACGCTTTTTAAGATATAGTTCTTAAATTTTGTGCATCACCTGATTAGTGTATGGGGTATATTTTACGATTTGAAATTCTTTTCGTAGGGGGGGGGGGTCATATACAAATTAAAAAAGTATCACTTTTTGAAAATTAACGAGAGGAATTTTCTTCTTGGCGTAGTCTTTCTTCCGACCTTATTTTGAACATTTTTCCAAGGTACATTGCTCAGTTATCTCAAACAGATAAAAAATTTAAGTTTGTTATCACTTTTTGGGACACCCTGTATATATTGCATGAAAGATTCTTTTCTCGATTACCTCTATTCAGAGACCACCTCTCTGAAAGTCCGATTTTCTATGATCCTTTAGGGAGTTTCCACAGAATTCATTTCTCCTTAGTTTTGAAAAAATTGCTATTAACATGCGCGCATGTTTGTACTTTTGTACAAAGGGGAGGGGTGCAGTTTTGTTTGTCTGACGTTTCACTGTAACAAAGTATGTAACCCGTCTTTTTGGGAGATCTTGTATAGACTACAAAAAAGTGTTATCAAATGAATCTGTAATTACAAATGTCTATACAGTTTTAAAGAAAGATTTTCCATCAGCTAGACAAGTGACAATCTCTTTCGAAGAAAAACATTCTATTTGAGATAAAACTGGCACAAATTCTTTCCTCTTCTTGTGTAAAAACATAGGAAATTCCAGGAAAGGGCACAACATCCCTTTCTGCGCCACTTAGCCTTTTCAGAGAGAAGAGTAATTTCGTGATTTCCCCAGAGGGTAAGCAATCCCAAACTTCAATTGATAAGCTGAAAAATGGACTTGTAGTGAGGGAGAAGTTAAATAGTGGCCCTTTAATGGAGGGAAAATTAACACTGATCCTTCCCTATTTGTGGAATAGCGTGTAGGCAGTAGCACACCAATAAAGCAAAATTCCAGGATTGGGTATTTTAATTATACCCACAAAAATATGCATATACTATGAGAACGTACCAATACAGCTGCTCCTTAGAACATACAGAGGCGGAAAAGAACGTAAACATGTGACGTGATGCAAGTTCTGGTTCATGGATGGTTCGTAAGTTCTGGTGCTGCCATCTACATTATATTGTGAGAAGCAGGCATCACAGAGCCTGCCTGAAGCCAGAAATTAGACCAGAAAAAACGGTCTTTATGAGAGGTGGCCTTTTAGAGAGGTTTCACTTGGTTTACAAGGACTTTGAAATATTAGAAAAACAGGAGAATCAAGGATTCTCCAGGGAAATCCGATACTGCTGGCAGCAGATGTGCATACCCCACAGGTAAAGATCGGTGAAACCACAAGTATTTAAAATTCTGATGTTTCACTGCTGTATATGATTCACCCAAACAAAACTATATGCAACGAAACAAACTGCTACTTTAAATAATAGAACAATTATTCTGAAATAGTAAAGTACATCGATTGCTAAGCCTGGTGGCTATCTCCGCAAAAGTTTGAAGCCGCGTTGCTTCTTGAACTCCAGCCAAATATATACATCCACTTTCATGAACATCTGGGCATAATTTTAAGTTCTGTCAATTAACAGCGGAAGAAGAGAACGAAGTGCCTGGCATGTTTCTGCATTAAATTAAAAGGATTTCTTCGAAAAGTGGACGTTATTCGAAAGCGCCATAAATATTCCCGCACCTGGGCAATAAAGATTGGCAGATGCATTTCTGTGTTTAATAGCCATTTAGATGTTTCATTATGCGGTATTATAATGTAGTACTGTCCAACTTTTCATGAGCGACCACTCCTCCGCGAAAAATAGGTCGTCAAGAGAGGTGGTCGCTCAAAGGAGTAAAAACATTTGTTAACCAAGAAAAAAAAAAGCTAAAAAATATTGTTTGTTTTGTTATTTATGAAATTGCGTACTAATACATTAATAGTTATACAAATATATTTTTCAAATTTAAATGTTAATAAAATATTTTGAAATTTCAGATTGTTTCATTCTTTTTTTTTCTTTGAGGGCATTTCTCTCTCTCTCTTTTTTTTTTTTTCTTACATCTAACAAAGAGTATTTATCCTGATATTGTTCATGCATTCTGAATTTGCCATGTCTATTTGCTTTAAAATTTGCTTTTTCGGGTTTTTCCGCAACCAAAAGTAACCGCCAACTACCTCTCCTAATTAACTTTTTCGCGTAACTCGATCACATTATTCAGCTGCTTCAACAGTAAAATCACTCGTTTCTCAGACATATCTCTTCTCTAACGTACAGGATTTGTACGAGATGTGTACGTGCCGTACTTGCAACTGCTTTAGATTTGCAGTAGAGCGAGTGGTTTGGAATGTGGTTTTTTGTTCATTTTATTTCCGTAAAAATGCAAGAAAATTTCCGCTCTGGGAACCGGAACCGGTCGCTTAAAGAGGGTTGTGTGGTCCCTTCTAGAGGATCTTTTAACGTTTAACAGATAGGGTAATTTGACGCCAAGGACGTACCCAGGGGGGTGGTCCAAGGGGTCCGGACCCCCTCCGAAATTTGAGTTTCTGTTACCAAAATAATAATGATGAAGTCTTTTTGTGAAAAAATCTGCCTTTTTCACCGTTTGGACCCTCTCTGAAATTTTTGGACCCTCCCCGAAATTTTTTCCTGGGTACGTCCCTGTTTGACGCAGCTGCGCACAGCCAGCTGTCTTCAAAAAAGGGTCTCAAGATCTGTGGCACGCGATGAACGTTTCGATCGTCCGCCGTCTTGCTGGTCGTTCAGTCGAGCGATGGCAACGGCTGCCCTTTTTTCAGCATTGGGAAAGGGTTGCGCCTCAAAGGGTTAACCCATGGCATTCACTCGAAATTTCCCTCTTTTCACATTCAAATCACTTTAGGAGAAAGTGCAGTTAGGCTCGCTTAACCCCCCCCCCCCCAAACCGATGAGACCCATAGATTAGGGGGTCTCCTCTACTGTGCATTATATAGATTTCTTCATGATAATTTCAGACCATTTCATTTCATTTCCCCCCTTCTGTTAAATAATGAAAGTATATCCAGTACCTTTACTTGGTAAAATCTTTGAATGATCATTATTTTAATAGAATGAACTACCGACTCCCCGCATTGCAGGGTCGCGGAAATTTACAATACGCCACTGAGTACTGAACATGAGCTCTAGAGATTATTAGGGCTCCGGTCCGGGCAGACCAGGTCGGATGGTCGGCGATGGCCAGGGGCCCCTCCCCCCGAAAACGGATACACAGTGGCCGCCCTACAGTACTATACTTTATAATTACAGTAATTTGATATATATGTATCAGGGGAATTGGATTATTTATTTCCCAATCATGTTACGTCTGTAGGCAGTGGCGCAACGGAGGATCCCATCTAAAATAGTTAATTGTGGTTTTTAGGCACGTAAGCCTAAATTTCAAATAACTGCATATTCTAATAATTGGATTTCTCTAAATTCCTGAGTAAGTTATCCCTTTTCAATCGCTAGCCGAGGGCTCCCAACGGAGCTAGTCAGGGCCTGTTAGGGCTCCGGCACTTTTCTGGCTAGAAAATGAAGCCCCGGGAGGCAATACCCGAGATGCGAGAGCGAAGCTGTAAATGACACTTTCTGTGGGCACGAGCTGCCCTCACTCCACGCGAAACGAACACACGATCTATGTTAACCCTTTAACGCGCGGTGTCCTCGCCGTGAGGGCACCCAACTCTGACGTTTGGACTGTTGCCAGTCAAGAAGAATCGATTAGATTTCTATAAAAAATAGTGGCGGGTGATAAGCTCCACGAGAATCCTTTACTTTTTAGCACGTCCTTTCCTGTCAAAAAAGGGTCACGATTATTTTTAACAGCACTGATATCTGCTGAAAAATGGGAGCATTCGAGAACGGCTGGATAGATTACCCCATGCTGAAAAAAGGGCAGCCGTTGCCATCGCTCGACTGAACGACCAGCAAGAGGGCGGACGATCGAAACGTTCATCGCGTGCCACAGATCGAGAGACCCCTTTTTTGACGACAGCTGGCTGTGCTCACAGCCAGCTGCGTTAAAAAAGGGCCTCTCGACCTATGGCACGCGATGAACGTTTCGATCGTCCGCACTCTTGCTGGTCGTTCAGTCGAGCGATGGCAACGGCTGCCCTTTTTTCAGCATCGGGATAAGGGTTGCGCCTCAAAGGGTTAAAACGCACAATTTGCTTTCTTTTCATTAAACCGTCCTTGAACCAGTCGGAGAAGAAGACGGCGACTTCTCACTTCACAAGTGCCAGAAAATGACCGTCTGCGTCAGCCAGTGTATGCACACAGCTGCAGATATATCGCACCGTTAGGGGAAAATGCTAGGCGCGTGAAGGGAGAGCGCTCATTCACGCATGTTCCTGTTAATGATACTACATTTGAAATGCAGTTAACCCTTTAACGCGCAGTGCTCCCGCTCTGGGAACACCAAACTCTGACGTTTTGACGGTTGCCAGTCACGAAGAATAGATTGGATTTCTATAAAAATAGTGGCGGGTGACACAGCTCCACGAGAACCTTTACCTTTAGCACGTCATTCCCCGTAAAGAATCATCTTACACCCAACTCTAACGTTTTGACTGTTTCCAGTCACGAAGAATAGATTGGATTTCTATAAAAATAGTGGCGGGTGACACAGCTCCACGAGAATCCTTTACCTTTTAGCACGTCATTCCCCGTAAAATAATGGTGACGGTTATTTTTAACAGCACTGACATCTGCTGAAAAATGGAAGCATGCGAGAACAGCCGGATAGATGGCCCAATGCTGAAAAATAGGCAGCCGTTGCCATCGCTCGACTTAAGTAACAGCAAGAGGGCGGGCGATCGAAACGTTCTTCGCGTGCCACAGATCTGGAGACCCTTTTTTGACGACAGCTGGCTGGGTGATCCACCTGGTGAGCGATATCGTCGCAAGAATTGCGGGACAGCTTTACAAACAAACAAATGATGTCAAACCAGTGGGGTGTGCAGGGGTTGCGGACTGCACCGTCTGACACCAACACAGGGGGTGGAGGGACACCCAAAAAATGAAATGCTGGTTTTAAAATTTTCAATTATTTTGAAAAAAAAAAGTCTGATTTGGTGATGAAAAAGATTTCCGAGTAGTGGCGTCGCGTGGGGGTGCGAACCGCACCGGGTGATACAAAAAAAAAAAAAGGTGATTTTAAAATTTTCAATTAATTTGAAAAAAAAAAGATCTGATTAGGCGATGAAAAAGACTTCCGCGATTAGATATAAGAATAAATATATTGAAATACACATGTTCTGTGCATCTGTAGACAGTGGCGTAGCCAGATATTTTCCATGGGGGGGGTACGACTACTGCAACTCCCATATATGTATACGTGTGTGTGATATGGGAGTGAAGAATATACATTTTGTATGGCGAAAAATTCCTCATGGGGGGGGGTATGACCCCCCGAACCCCCTTCCCAACCTTGGCTACGGCCCTGCCTGTAGAAATAAAATGTGTTACTTCATCTCAACTTTTTTTTTTCCAGTTTAAAATTTTCAACATTTCCCTCATAAAACAAGAATATAGCAGGTTTGTTCTCAACTTATGTGTTGCCATTTCATCCGTATTTTGTTCCACTTTTAACCAGGGGTGTAACTAACAACATTTTCTCTTGCTGGGGGGAGGAAGCAGTGGATCATGGATAA
This sequence comes from Cheiracanthium punctorium, assembly GCA_038373885.1. Classification (NCBI taxonomy): domain Eukaryota; kingdom Metazoa; phylum Arthropoda; class Arachnida; order Araneae; family Cheiracanthiidae; genus Cheiracanthium; species Cheiracanthium punctorium. The sequence goes on from JAWZYV010013520.1 coordinate 84,025, forward strand.
GGGGTGCGAATAAGGTGCTTGATTAAACTGGGGGGTGCAGTAAAGATTACACACTGCCTTGCTCAAGTCAGGGTAGTACTTTGACTGGCCGGGGGGGGGGTGACACGGGATGTGCCCGCTCCGGATGACACCATGCTTACACCCTGTCAAACACTCGAAAAACTTAATAATGATTCTCCGCCCAATGCACTGTGAAATGCAAACAATTCATAAGAACAAAAATTGCCTACAAAGAGTTACCTGTTTAGGCAAATATTGCCAAATACGTGCTTCACGTGCGATTTAGAAAAGGGCGCCAAAATGAGGGGGGGGGGGAAAGCTTGTAAAAATTGAAAATGTGATTAAATCTTACACGTTTATGTTTAATAAATAAAATGTTGTTAGAAATTAGCTCTTTACAAAGAGGTAGAGTGCACTCGAAGTACTGTACTGTAGGGGAATCTGGGGAGCCTTGACCATAAGGGAGGCTTGACCCCCCATTGAATATCAGAATTTAAAAATATTTTAGCTTTCCCTCACTAGATGGCAGTCAAAGCTACTGATGTAATCAGACACCCATCATAGTTTCATCCACTCAGTTCATAGTCGAGTGGAAATAAACAAGAAAGAAAGTTTTTCTGCCTAAAAAGTAAGTATTTTAAACACACTTTGAAAGAGTTTTTCAAAGAAAGTAGTTGAATTAACTTTGAGCTAGTGGGATTTTATAAATACTGTCATATTAAGCTATCATTAAAGTAAAAAAGTTTATAGAAAGAATCAGGTTTCAAATCACCATGCACCATTCTTTACAAAATGGCGTGATGGGGAGGCTTGACCCACTGTATGTAAGGGAGGGTTGACCACTGGGTCACGGCTCCCTTAGTTAAATAGTTCTGAAAATACAGCAATACTGCTTTTCAAACATTGTCATAATTAAAATAATACCTAGATATGAATATAAATAATTTTATATGTTTACAATAGGATAGGTGGTTGACAATGATGTGAACAGTCGACGAGGTTACGACGATGTGAACAATCATACACTTTTGTATCCTGATAATGAAGACTCATCTGTAGTGTATTTAACAGACATGACTAAATTGCCATGTCCTATGTCATCTGGTGGTACTGAAAGAGTGATTATGAAAGTTCAGTTTGATTTTGATTTTTCCCAATATATTCCATTAAGATATATGTAAAACTTAAACCAATATTGTTACATTGTGTGCATTTTAATGTGTGTTCAATTTAAATAAAATATATCTTATCATAAATAAGATGCAGGACTACTTACTTGGTTGTTTGATCAGTGTTCTTTATTATTTTTAAAATGTAGTTCAATATAATTATGCTCTAAATGTTCATAGTGGTAGAAAATATGATCTTAAAATGTTTTTCAGAGTGTTCAATTATCATACTGAAGATTTTATACTTAATGCTTATATAACTAATAAAAAAGATTTACTTTTATCTTATTTTAAAATTATACATTATTGCCTGGGCCAAGCCTCCCATACCATGGGTCAGAGCTCCCTTATAAAGGGAGCCTTGACCCACTTTCCAACGTTTAAAAAAATATTAAATTCAGAAAAGAAGAAATGCACAATTTATATTATCATAAATATATTCTTAATGCCAAGAAAATTTCCTTTAAATTGCACTATAATAGGATTATTTTGCTGCCAAAATAAAATTTACAAAAATGTTTTTCTGAAAATGTGCTCAAGGCTTCCCAGGTTCCCCTAACTGTAATATTAAGTTAAAATATTGGTATAAAAATAAGTCATTAAAAAATCAAAATAATGGAAAAGTACAAAAAACTTCAACCATCAAGCCTCGATAAACTTCAGTTATAGAGCACCCGTAACATTTTTGGGGTTTTTTCTATAACACTTTCATAGTAATGGGGCGCCAAAACTCATTCTTCGTGCACATGATTTTGCTCTTAGGCCGGTAACTGTTCAGCAATTTTTTTCTGCGTGTTTTGCAACTCCTACAAGTTCTTTTTTTTTTTTTTGCAACAGTTCACAGTGGAGCTTGTAAGGAGGCATTCTAAATTCTTCCGAGTCCCTAGCGCAATTAAATATATGCAGTTTAAAAATAGCATGATTTCCAAAAATAACAGCTTTAAATAATTTTTATTTACTAATAAAACCTATTTTCCGGTATCTGCACAACGCTTGGGGACGTTTTTTTTTGGGCAAGTCTAAAATTTTATGTTAAAAATGATGTTTCCTTATAAGATTTTTTTTTCCCACTTTAAAGCATGCTTTTTCCAATAATTTCTCATTAAATATTTATTTTTAGTACATTTAAATAGTTTCTACATTATAAATAAGAACAGTTTGAAATTTATAATTAAAAAAACATTAAAATATATATCTTCTAAGTATTTTTTTTTTAAATCGAGAAATGAATCAAAAACCTCCAGTATTGCCATTAGTTAGTAATAATAGTTGTAGTAGAATTAACAGTGTAAATAATTTTATAATTAAGATTTTTTAAAAATTTATACTAATTCAGAACAAGCGTTAGTGCTAGTCTTGGGCTTCTAAATAGTATTTTTCTTGTGAGGGGGAAAAATAAATAAATAAAGAAACGTTCAGATAGTCGCTTCTATAGAAACTACCATGACACATATTCACGTAGGATTACCTATCGTTCAATTAGTTGTAAGGCGCCAGTTGAAAATTGATGAATAGAACAAACAATTTTAATTTAATACACACGTAATATTTACTGAGGCGATATATTGTCCTTTAATCCGTATTACCGAACGGAATCTTCTATTTTGAGATTTCATAATCTAATGATTGCATTACATAACTGAAAGATTATGCAAATATGTAAAAATAAATCTGAAATGCTTAATTTATATAATGTGGTTCCTTTATTCTTCAGCAGAAGAAAATAATTTATTTATTTTAATCTCGTAAAAATGCCTAACTATCTAATCTCCAAAAGCTATTTAGAATCGCACAAATTGTGAATACGACACAAGTTTTGGGCAAGAGTTTATCAATCCGCATTTTAGCATGTAGTAATAATAAGTACAGTGCTTTCAAGCAACTGCACCTCATCCAGTTAAAGTGAAGGACTGCAGAGAAGACTGTCATAGAAGTACAGAAAAGTAAACTAGCGAGGGAAAAAAATACGAACTCTTACGTGCTCGTTTATAAACCAAAACAATTAACCCATTCGTGCCTGGATATTTTTGCGACTTTCTTCGATTTTTACTGATAACAGAAATAATAGATAAATTTCTGATGTCAACTTCTTGAACAAGGGATGATTTTTTTAAAAATCATTATGCATAAAAATTGAAATATCAACATACTACTGGGTCATGTTAAAATATTTTGTAGAGTTGAGGCTCAATACTCATGAATAAAGGCTAGGAAAAATAAATAACGTTTTCGACTAATAGCGAAAATGCAGTCCCAAAAAAGGGACGCTAGGCATAAATGGGTTAAGAAAAAGGAGAATTTTCAAAAAAAAGGAAGAAAAAAGCGTTGAAAGAGTTCCGAATTTCCGTACTTGAGCACGAACTGTCCACCATTTTCGTGCGGAAGAAATTACAGTTCAAGGTTGGTTGGTTGAGTGGGAAGGCAACAGGATGCTTTCTCTTTCTTTTCGTTCTCGAACGGAACAGTAATCTAGGGTATTTTCCGACATTGAAATAGAAAGTGCTAATAATGAAATTACGAAAATAACGCTATTCTGTGAAGGTGCTGCGTTATATCATTCGATTAAGTTTGACCTCTTGACATACATAAAATATGGCGTGATAATTGTGTTTCTTTATTCCATTCAATTGGCGCATAGGATATGCATATAATGCAAGTAATCTCCAGAAAATGTTTCTGTCTGTCGACGGCATTATGAAAAATAAAGGTATAACTGGATCACATAATAGAAAAAAAATTATACATCTTATTTTTTGTTTCTTCATTTTTTTTTTACTAGTGAAGTAAATTAAATGTGCCAGTCGGTGTTTTCGGTTAAAAAGTTTGCAAGCACTTATACAGTCAACTCACGATGACTCAAAACTTCACGAGTCGTTTATGTTATTAAGGCAAACCTGCACGAGGGGTATCTGCCTAAGATAAGGGATGCCTTGGTAGGAGGACTTTCTAAGGTGTTCTAACGCGTATTCACGTTACACCTGGAGAAAACCTACCAAAACTCCAGACCGTTAGATCGACGACCGCGCGATGGGACCCCAACCCGGGACCTTCACACTTCGGCCGTCTACCATTTTCAGTGATATAATCACTGTTTAAGTTCATCTCGACGTTTTCGCTGAGTCCCGAAATAATTTTAGTGTGTTTCAGCGTGTACAACAGCGTATACCTCGAAGGGTGCACATGTTAAGTTTTTGCGAAAGTTCTATTTTCAAATCACGAACGAAATAGGAAGCAAATATCGTATAGCCGTACCCGAAAAACTCTGAAGATGTGGATAATATTTAAAGACTGAATAACTTTTTAAAGATATAGTAAACAGAAATATTGAAAATTCGTAATAACTATTTTTAAAATAGCTTAGTTACAATTGAGTCAATGTAACAGTTATTACTATTTTTTTTTTAAAACTACACTAGTACATTAGACACTAGACACTAGTACATTAGTACACTTGTACACTAGAAGTATATATATTAAGATCATACACAAAAATCTAGGTTTTGCTTGGGAAGGAAGGCAAGCAGTGTTTTCCGATAAGTCGAATTTCTGATAAATCGATATACTTGGGTAGTTCTTTGAAACTTCGAGTTATTGTGATTTCACCACTCTTTTGTCCCTTAGAGCAGTCAGCACCTTGGCAACTACGTAAAATCTCCACAGTTTAGATTCTTACCAAGAGGGGTACTATTTGACCACGGATTGGATAGAAACGTAAACATCCGGTTTAGAGGAGGAAATGGGCATATCTATTACTTGAAGGGAATGGCAGTCAGATGTGTGCATGCCACTGAATGGAGGATATCGACTCCTTGGGTTCGAGGCTATAAAAGTCACGTGTCAGTGGAAAACAGACACCATTTTCTCCATAGGTTCATGTGCTGGGATCTTGGTAATAAGCGCAAAATTAAAAAAATAAAAATTATGGCTCTGTATTGTGCTGTCTATGGATGTTTTAACTCTCTGGAACCTGTACATGACAGCAAAAAGATATCTTTCCACAGATTCCCATTGGAAAATGCAAACATATTAAAACTTACACTGAGACGAGGCTATTTCAGTCACGTGTCGATTAAAAATATACACTTCAGCCAATCAGATTACAGGATTACTCACGAAAGGTCACGTGTTGGTTGAAAAATGACGTCATATCGATATCGTCCATTATTATGATGCAGTTTTGAAGAAGTAAAGCTGCATTCATACTGGCCATTTCGTGCCGTAACCGCATTCACTCCGCTAGCTTTACCCCCTCTTCGACCAGTTCATTTGGATTCGCCCTTACTGGCAGCCTGCCAATATTCTACGTGATCCGTGGTCCTATAGTATTTACTTCTAAATATAGGAACTCTTTAGAAATAGCTGAAGAGAAACAAGCGACCAAGTGTTTACGGCCACACATTGGACTGAGTGCCAATTTTACAGGATGACTAGAACTTCGGTAAGGGTGACTAGCAACGGTTTAAGATATTGCCATTATTCGAGTCCCAAAGTGTTTCGTCAATTATTGATTTTGTTTGAACTCAGCACGCGATTTTGGAGCTTCATTGTCAAAGAAAGCGTGTGTGAGAGATTGATCGATTGCTTCAAGTGTTTCATCCAACCGTTTCCGAAGTCTATCAAGAGATTCAAGGAGCTTCCCTATAAAGACTGACCAGGAAGCGGCAAAATAAAAAAAGAAGACCAAGAAGAAACTGACAATTGATCAAGAAACACGTATGCCGAAATCCTCAGGTGTCGATTAGAGAAACAGTAAGGCAGAAAGGGGATGGTCGTGAATCGGTACGATGTATAGCCAAAGTGGAGCTCATGCTTACAAGCTCAAACAAGTACAACGTCTTAGACTAAGAAAACAAACGAGTACGGTAACCGTTCGAAAGATGCACGAAGCTGCTAAGCTAGCTGGAAGCGGATTCACTGTTCCTCCTGTTTTCTGACAAAAAGCTGCTTTCAGTGGAACAATGGTGCAATCATCAGAATGATCGGATTAGGCCAACAACTTCCACAAAGTTTTTCCTTTGTCTGTCTGTGTTTTCATTTTGTACCAACTCCAAAATCTGATTATATCGATGGCGGCATTACCTGCAAAGGGTGTTAATTTCTACCACAAACTTCCCGATGATTCCCATTTCTACCTCATTTGGGAGCCGATAGATGGCAGCACTACCAATCGTTAGTGGGGCTTCGAATTTTGAAGCAAATACCAAGCAGAAACCCTAAGCCTTAGTTTTGGCACCCCAGAGGTATCGTTTTGTACGGGAACTTGGAGAACATTGCGACCACGGCGTATTTAATGTACCCTAGTCGGCATTAGCGAGCAAGTTTTTCCCTCGGTTCAACATTGTCGGAATCCTGAATCTGTCATGGTGCGGTCAGCATGACCTTGTACAACAAGCAAAACTCCTTTAAAGACGTGCATTGAAAACAGATTCTTGAGAATGTGCTACTTCCCTAGGATCACGGAAATGGGATTTGGACATTTCAGCAAGATTTCCTGCCCTCTCATCGAGCAAAATCTACACAGGACTGGTGTCGCTGTAATTCCACACTGAATACAGAGGAGATTTTCCAGACTGTATTTAAAAATAACTGAACTAGTATCGGTATAGTTCCAAGTTGAATACAGAATAAATTTTCCAGACTTAATCTAGGCTCAAGAATGGCCTCCAAAACTCATGTGACCTCAAACCTTTGGATTACAGTTTGTGGTCAATTTTGAAGCAGAGTGCTGGTACGAAGCCCCACAAAAGTTTAGAAGCTCGGAAACGTTCGTTGATTCATTCGAGAATTGCAAGCGAACCATTACGGTCGAATTGCAACGAATCGCTGAAAATTTCACCAAACGCTTGCGTCTCTGCATCAAAGCAAAAGGAGGGCATTTAGAGAAAAAATGATTTTTCACTCATCTTACGCACTGGTGTAAATAAATAAAGTACTTATTTCTTCAAAAGTTTTTGTGTTTTCATTAATTTAGTCAAATTAGAAAGTTACGTTTTTTTCTGGTCACTTTGTATATAAAAATGCGTGACAATACTGGAGAGACCAGAACCTGTACATATTTTTTTTTCGAGATAAGAAGTATGAGGAAATTAAAAAAAAAATGCAATTATAACATTTATTACACATTGGAAAAAATTTGTAAAGATATCCACAAAGGGTTTTAATTCGAGCAGCATTTATATTTTCGAAAACTCTAAGATTACGAAAAGGTACAGTTATAAAAAGCATCGTGTGACAGTTATTTCGGAAAAGATCAGGGGAAAAATACTATAGATAAAATACGGCTTTATAGAGAAAAAATTTATTACTACAGACAAAAGTACAAAATATTAGATCCAGGGGGATTTGGCTAAGACTGCGGAAATTCCCTTTACAAAAAAGGTTGATTGTTATACAGACAGCATGTAGACATGTTTCACTGTATATAAATTTCCAGCATGATTTTTTTTTGAACCTTTTGTTTGCCTGGATAAAAAAAAAACTATTTTTGCTCAGACAATCTAAAAGATTAAAATGACAAATATAAAAAATTGTACTTTATATATATATATATATATATACTTGAATCAATACCTCAGCACTTTTGGGAACGGAATTTGAATGCTGGAGCGGTAAGAAATATATTGGAAGATATATCAGATAACCTGATAGGGCTGAGCATGATCAAGTGGATAAAACACTGAACTGGGTAGATGGCCGAAGTGCGGAGGTCCAGGATTCTGGCCTACCGCGCGGCTGCCGATGTTTTCTTCAGATGTAACATGAAGACGCGTTAGAACTTCCTTAAAATGTTCTCCGCCGAAGGCACCCCTCTATAGGCAGAAAGCTCTCGTGCAGCTTTGCCGTTACGAAATAAATAAATAAATAAAGCATGTTGATAATGACAGGATAAACAATTTGTAGAAAATGTGATTTTAAAAACTGCAGATTCGACTTTTTAAAAATTGATTTCATTTTTTATTATCGGCGATAAGGGTTGTAAATGTGTATAACTTTTATAAAGGGAAACATTAACAATATGAGTAAAGTTTTTTTAAAAAAAATTATTATTCATTTTGGAACATTGTCTGCGTTATGGACGAAATTTATTCACTATATGAATAGGAGAATTGTATTAAAAATTAATAATGATGTGCATATGAAATTATGCTCATACGAATTTTTGTATCTAGAAAATAATAGAAACTTACTAGCAGCATATTAAATAAATTATGGTCGGAAGTCTCTATATTTCTCAAAGATGTAATAAAAGTAATAATAATAATAATAATGATAAAGATTAGTCTGCATTCCAGGTCTGCTACTGTTAATGTATCCACAAAAAGAAAAATATCGAAAAATGAAAATGTGCGCGTTATTTGCAAGAGTTCACCATTCGAAAGCCGTCGTTAATTTTCAAAAACATATATCGCTTGTTTGACCTTTTTCGAGGAGTGAATTAATTTCAAAGCGCAACAAACTATATACTAGATTAAGATTAAATTATAAGTGAGACACCTAATTCAGGAGAACAAGACTTCTTTTTTACTCTCAATCAAAAACTGGTAAAGTGTTTTCAGATTAATTAGAAGATTAATTAAAAAAATACTCATCCTGTACGTTGTAATTAATTTTCGTGCAAAATGTGCACCGAAACATCATAATTAACGCCCAAAAATTGCGATAAGAAGACAAAACTAGAACGAGTATATTCAATGAACTTTTGGCAGTGATTATAAAAGCAAGCTAGTTTCATTATTTAGTTAAGTGGCGGAAAAAAAAATGAAAAAAGCTATTTCCCGCAGACGAAAATAGAAATTCTTGTTTGCTGCCAGCGCACGAAAATGAAATATTTTTGACACCAGGTTATGAAAAATGAGAAACTGTTTTGTGAAGAGCAATAAGTTCCCTGATTTATGCGAAACATCAAATTGCGAAAAACGCCGAAATAAATTTATCGAGTGCGTAAAGCTCTCTTCGAAATAATAAGGAAACGGTTGGTTTGTGTTTTCGTTTACTCACGAGTCATGGGTATGGGAACTTCGGAAAATGGAATTTTTTTTTTGACATAGTTTAGTAGGACATACAAAATATTCTGTTTTTCTTGATATGCTACAGCTCTGCTTGCGCAATCAGTGAGGTCACTTTTAAGCCGATTAGGATAAATCAAATTGAATTTTAAGTCCTGTGTTCCAATATCAATATCGTGCTTATTCAGGGCCGTAGTCGGGGGGAAGGGGGTTCAACCCTTGAAATTTATTCAGTACATTATTAGATTTTTATTAGCGTTGACTTTGGAGATCAATGTAAGGTGAAAAAGTTTTAGTGCCACATATCCTTCCCCAAAATTTATCTTTTAACCGGCCTTGTGAGTATTGTGCTTAAAGCAAATCTACATGAGGTACATCTGCTTAGGCGGATGACTTCTTAAGGGGTTCTAACGCGTATTCAGGTTACATCTGGAGAAAATCACCCAAAACTCTAAACTATCAGACTGACAGCCGAGCGGTAGGTTGGAATTGTGGACCACCCCTCGGCCATCCGCCATGTTCAGAGTCTTCTTCACTCGACCATGGTGTGACCCGCCAATAAGACATGATATGAAAAAAACGTGCATTCTCTATGTAAAAACACTATTTTTTGTAAAACTGACTGGACCAATACTTTTTCCAAGAGTGGAGAGTGTGTCACTTCGGAGTTACGTTGCGCGTTGAAGGAGGTCTTCCTGAAATTATTTTATTTCCGCATTGCCTTAAACAAACGGAAACAGTTTAATTAATTTAATTATGATGCCACAGATTATCACGGTGCAAGACGGTGAAATAATGAGCGTTAAATTAAAAATGAGCGTAATTTCCTAATTTTTTTTTTTTCTCAGAGCTTACGCGTATGACGAAATTTAGCGCATGTTAAGGGTGTTTCAGATCAGAAATACTACGGATATAAATAAAAGGAAAGATAAAAATACTGTGGCGCACATTTATAAACAGATTAAAAACTATATATATATAGCTTTATAATAATACTGAAATACAAAGCCTAACATAATCTTCCAACTCACAACATATTTGTCCTTATAAAACTTATTCATACGTCCAAAGTTCACTTATTCTCAAGCAAATGTTATAATTTGCTTAGAGAGAGAATTTAAGAACTGGAGCAATAAAACTTAAGAGTTATAAATTGCTCTGTCATTGATCGGCGGTTTTCGCAGCAGATGTATGCACGTCGCTTAACAAAAATGTCAAACAGTGACTCTTACTACCCTTCAAGATTTGTGAATACTCCAAATCCAGCATTCGAAAACGCCCTTTATGGGTTTGGACTTCTTCAAATATTTTCGTTCGTCTTCAATTTTTTGATGTTTTTGTTCTTCAGAAAAAAACTATGCAGATCATCGGCTTATCGTGTTGGAAAGAGGTTATTTTAATTCATTTGAATATTAAAAAGGAAGTGTGGTGGATTATTAATACTTAATATCGAAGGTTCTTTTTTTTAAATTTTTGATAAATGAAATAATATTTTTTTATACAATGGTCAAGGTCAAACATTTTTCTTCTTGACCAAATTTTTATTTATTCGAATATTAAGGAACATTGCTGAGAGGTAGATTATTATTAATACTTAAGATTATTGTTTCTTTTTAATATTTTGTTAAGAATGTTCTACATTAGGAAATGGTCAAGAAGAAACAAATGAAGTTTTTTATATACAGTGAAATCCCTCTATAACGATATTTTGGGGGTTAAAATAATATATCGTTGTAAAGAGAATTATCGTTATAGAGAGAATCGATATTGGAACGAAAAGAATTTTGTTCTTCATATATCCCATACCCTGCGGTGTCAAAAGAAAGTGTTCTGTTTTCATTCAGCACACCCTCGCAAGTAATATATAATAAATGAAAGGAGAAAAACATGTTTATAGTTTTCAGTAATTTTCACAACACTCACAAAGTAAACAAAACTCATAAATAATTTAAAATATCCTTGTGTAATAATCGACCTCGATAGGATTTATCGGAGGTTAAAATTCTTACTCAAGTTCAGACAAAATAACGTGTCGTTTTCTATATCAGTTCCGGTGAAAGGAATCCTTGACCATTTTTTAAAGAGGGGGGACAGGAATGAAAGATGTGTCATCCATGAAATTCCAACTGTCCTTCCACCTTACGAGAAATGCACTTTCTCATAACCATAGCGTTACATCAGCAAAACGAAACTTAGAAGACGTTCTTTGGCAGAGGCGTGGTCCAACCACATTTTACCTCGACTTTCTTTGTGTAGCTTTCAATGTGTGTGCATGAGTTGAGCTTCTGGTGCATCGTAGAAAAAAAATATATCGTAGTAGAGAGAATTATTGTGATGTAAGGGATAATTATTACCATCGTTGTAGAGAGAATTATCGTTTTAAAGGATATCGTAATACAGAGAACTGTTTCACATTAATCTAATGGGAATTCAGCCAGGACTATGAAAAAATATTGTAATAGAGAGAATTATCGTTATAGGGGATATCGTTGTTGCGAGATTCTACTGTAACTACTTCTTTAACCTTTTAACCATTTGAGGCGCAACCCTTTCCCAATGCTGAAAAAAGGACAGCCATTGCCATCGCTCGACTTAACTACCAGCAAGAGGGCGGACGATCGAAATGTTCATCGCGCGCCACAGATCTAGAGACCGATGCTGCATATTTTTCAGCATTGGGCAATCTATCCGGCTGTTCTAGCATTCTTCCATTTTTCAGCAGATGTCAGTGCTGTTAAAAATAACCGTGACAATTTTTTTACGGGGAATGACGTGCTAAAAAGTAAAGGATTCTCGTGGAGCTATGTCACCCGCAACTATTTTTGAAATCAAATCTATTCTTCGTGACTGGCAACATTCAAAACGTCAGAGTTTGGTGTTCCCTGAGCGGGAACACTGCGCGTTAAAGGGTTAAAGCGCGGTGTCCTCGGTGTGAGGATAAAAATGGAGAATACGATGAAAATACATTGATACATGATACAACTGGATAGACTGGCCAATGCTGAAAAAAAGGGTAGCCGTTGCCATCGCTTGATTTAACTACAAGCAAAATGATCATTTTGACACAGCTGGCTGTGTACGCACAGCCAGCTGAGTCAAACAATGGTCTCTAGATCTAGACGCGATGAACGTTTCGATCGACCGCCATCTTGCTGGCAGTTAAATTTGAGCGATGGCAACGGCTGCCCTTTTCTCAGCATTGGGAAATGGTTACGGGTTAAATATTTTTATAGGTATAACAATGAAATGCGCTTATTTCAAAGCAATGCGTTTAAAAAATATCCACACATATTCTAACTAGAAACAGACTGGCGTTTCCAAGATACATGTAACCTTCACAATGGATCATCATGCATTCAAATCGCGATGAAAAACTATCAGAGTAGGGACAATGAACTCTTGGAGCACAGTGGCGTAGCCAGAAATTTTTCATGGGTGGGGGTTACGACTACTGCAACTCACATATATGTTATACATGTGTGTGATAAGGGATAGAAGAATATACATTTAGTATGGCAAAAATTTCCCGTTGTGACCCCCTATCCCCCCCAGACAGTACATAAGCTTAAATCAAGCTTGACATGTCTTTGAATTCGACGTATTAATACAAGCTTGACAGTTCAATCCAATTTAAGCTTGCAGAAGTCAAGTTGAATTGTGAAGCTGGAATACAGCTTGATTTCCCCTTTCGAAAGCGTGCGTTGATGGCGCCATCTGTGAAAGAGAATGGACATTATTGTCTAGCGTTTCTCAAATTTGCTGATATGAAATAAAGAAAAGTTCGTAAAAGTTGTGTTTTATTTTATTATCGCACAAAACCTGGACATTAGAACACGCGTGGGGAAGGAATGAATGGGATAAGTCCCTCTGAAGTGTAACACGAGGGGAGTTTTAGTTTTATTTACATCTAATTAACATTAGTAATTCCATTCACTAATTAATTAGCCCTAAAAATAAATTTTAATATAATTAACACAATTTAGTTAGTTAATATACTTCACTTTATGGGTGGTAGAATGAGGTGCAATCCGGCCACTACAAAATAATTAATCAGTCATAAATGTACTTGACCATAGAATTAAAAAAAAAGATTCTATATTTCCAAATATGGATATTCTTCAAAATAAAATACAATTATACTACGAAATTGATTTCAAAATCAGTCGTTTGTCTCGATTTTGGCCAATATTGCCCAACATGAGTGTTGCGATATTGAAAGTTTTAAAACGTGTCCCGCTTTTAAGTTTATATTATGCTTATTTCCATATTATTAGAGTCTATAAATTACACATAACATTATTTAAATTTTGATTCATCCCATGGAAAAATAAAAGAAACTTATCGGCATCACCCATACTGATCGATCTGGCCAGAAAACGGCGTGACAACAGTCACTTCAAGCTTTAGTCGTGCCAGCGCGAGGCAGGTTGGCGGAACGGATAGCACGCTGGCCTCGCAACCTTTAGGCCCCGAGATCTATTCCAGCAGCGGACGCTTGATGGAAACAGATTAAATTAACTTGAAATTTCAGCATAGAGGGGAAAATGCGTGGAAAAATAAAATATGTGGGGCGAGTTCGCCGACGGGCGCCCCATGCATTGCCATGTCAAGCTTAATGCAAGCTGGGCAAGTGTAAACTAGAACACTTGATTCAAGCTTGCATTAAGCTTACACGCTTGAAATTTTCAAGCTTAATTCAAGTTTATTGACTTGATAAATCAAGCTTGCTGCAAGTTTGTTGTGCTGTCTGGCCCCCCCTTGGCTACGCCACTGTTGGAGCACTATTACAAGGGAATCGATCACTACACAAAATTTTGAGCTTTTCTTTTAATGTTACTCTGCAGTTCGGAGAGGCATTTTCAAATTATTTTCTATTTAGACTTTTAAGTTTAGAAAGTGTAAAAATATCCAAACGGTAAAAAATCCGAAATAGATTTTTTTGGGGTTAAAAGGGGAGTTAGATAGATAGATAGATATAGAAAGAGAAACTTCAAAGGGCTTGGATAACACCAAAAATATTAGAGCGACGTATGTCAATATTGCTTCAAGTCAAAACTTACTGAAGCTAATAATACAAAATTTGGCATGAGCGCGAGTACTTTTAGCATAGGTTCTAGGCAAGGAAGAATTTTCTCCGAATTCGTAACCTATGTGTTGAAGGGGGCCAAAACGTTCTTTCAACATATCCCACAAAGATCGTGATCTCAAAGAGAAAAAGAGATATCTATAAAATTATAGCTGTAAAACATTACACTTGCGAATATCCAAAAATCAATTTCGGGACATTTTGAATATCGTCCTCCAAGGAGGGCAGTGTGACGTTGTCCGAATAATTACGAACAACTAGTACTTATAGATATATATATGATGCTCTTTTTCTCTTAGTCCTCAATACTTGAATCTCTCCCATAACTTTTGGTCTGAGCTGTCTCGTAAAGTCTTCGATAAGAAGCTAAAGATATTTGATAATGTTTGGTTCTGACGTAACAGAAAGAATAAATCACTGAGTGTTTTGATGGCTCTCCAGAATTAGACACTATAGTGACGGGAGGAATCTCATAACATTCGAACACTTATTACAAGCATCCCACGTGATCGAAATACACTTGAGATGCCAACCCAGAGCCGAGATAGGCAGCTTAGAGTGGAGAGATCGCCTTCAGAGAGTGAGAAATTCAGAGGGGAATTTTTCCTCTGAAGTTAGGCCTGTGAAGGCTGTTTCACGAACCTCCATCTAACATATTGTAAATTCCAACGTCGTTGTATGTGTTCGTTATGTGCCGTCATTAAACGTATATTTTTTGTCAGTAAAAGGCTAAAGGCTTTATTTATGACGGTATTATAAATGAAAAATGGCGACGGGCGACTGTCTTTCATAAAAGAAAAAGATTAAAAATTATCACTTGTTACAAAAATTCTTGCTTTAAAATGTAATAGTTATGAATCCTAGGTTTGTAATAAAAACAACAACCCCCCCCCCCTCAATGCTAAATTTTACAGTCGAACAGCTGTTTCCCAAAATTTAAATTTTGAAAGACCAAATAAAACTCTAACGTAAGTAAAAGAATTAAGCCTCTTTTTGAAGACTTTTTTACGATTAAATTCTCCGTAAAAGCAAAATACAGTGAAACTTTCTAAAAAGTCTGGTGCACAAAAAAAAAAAAAAAAAAAAAAAAAAAAAAAGATCAAGTTCCACTATAACCGTGTGCTTGTTCGATTCAGGCACACAAAATTAAATAAAAAATATATAATATTTTCACAAATTCTGCCAAATCGAATCAAAATATCGTAAAGGGAAAAATCTCTCTCTCTCTCTCTCTCTTTTTTTTAATGCCTAATTTTCTAAACAGCAGATATTTGTCTGAATAAGAATTTCACCGTGTGCTTACTTGGTTGAGGAATACGTAATTATAGACAATAATATTTTCTAATATCAAAAGTAAAATACTTTCGCGAATTCTGTCCAGTTGAGTCAAAATGATGTAAAAATAGAATTTTAAAAATTCTTAATGCAGATATTCTCTCAATCGAGATTCGTCAGCAAATAATGTAGGCCAAAAAAAATATCAAAATCAATTTTTCAGGTACATCAAAACACTTCCCCCCGAATAAAGAAAGAATTTCTCCGGAAAAGTTTAAAATTTTGGTGTCTTTCCAACATTTCCCGCCCCCCCTTCCTCTTCCGAACGTACTTAAAAAAAAAAAAAAAAATAGAAAGAAAAACGAATTTTTACCGTCTCCCAAGAGGAAATACAGCGAAATGTAAAAATAGTTCCACTTTTAATCAACCATTTTTCTTTTCTTTTCTGTTATTATTATAACATTTCCCACGTTCTCTCCCCCTCTTTACCTATTTAATTCCTCCGCGATCCAGGGGCGTGCGTAATTAATAATGCAAGGGGCGTTTCAGCCATCAAAAGGAGCAGATGTCGCCTGTCAGTTTCTATTCATGAGAATTAAGCGGGGACTCAATATCTTCCTTTCTCGGGGGCACTTTATCTTCGCCCCAAAATGGCTCACCGGTGGAACTTGCATTCTTTTTTTTTTTTTTTACTCGGCCGAGCCAAATCGTTCCGCCATTCGTTCGTTGTTAGGTGGTTTCCGTTGCTACAACACAACACGCCGGGATCGGGAGGCATTTGCTGAGCGAGCCACCTTGAAATGCTGCGAACAACTACCGGCATGCCTTTTATTTTAAAGGGAGAAAAAAATATATACAGGGTGATACGAAATTAGTTTTACAAGCTTTTAGGAGGGGTAGGATTCGCCAAGACGGTTCAGAATCACATAGCAACGCGGGGTCGGACACGTCGTCTTCATGTATCTGCCAATAATCGAAGTATTGAAGTGTGCGTCTCATTTCTTAACCAAGTTTCATAAAGAATGATCTTTCCTCCGCCATTTTCATCAATGTAATGAGAAAAAAAAAATTCTGAATTAACAATTTTTATCCAGTGCAATCCAGTGTGCCCTTATGAAAAAAAAAAAAAAAAAAATAACGTGGAGTTGCAGAGTAAAATTTTCGAAGAGTGGCACATCCTGCTAAATTTTCGATTTTTAAGATTTTTATTTTTTATTTTTGAAAGATTTGTACTTGATACAGGTTTATCATTTATTGCTGTGTAAAGTATAGCTTGTGAAGAGGTATTGCATAAAAATTCTGAAGGGCTCGACATAATTAGTTTATTTGTATTTATGTACCGAAAGCACACGATTTTTTCGAAATACACCGTTAAAAATAAGTCTGCCGGGGTATTAAGCGGTACGTATACAGGCACAGCAGCGGCAAACTGCGAAAAAAAAAAAAAAAAAAAAAAAAAAACTGTGCCCCCTCATACATATTTACATACAGCCACCCATTTGCATACATAGAGACTTATTTCTGTAATAACACACAATACTCAGGGCTGGGGCGTAACCAGAAATTTTTCATCGGAGGGGGGGGGGTTACGACGACTACTACAATTCATATATATGTATACGTGTGTGTGATAATGTAGTGAAGAATATACATTTTGTATGGCAAAAAAAATTCTCATGGGTTATGAACCGCCTAACCCCCCCTTGGCTACGCCCCTGACTCAGGGTTATTTTTGTAATGACAACTCCAATTACTTCACTACAGATTCTTAAAAATTTCGGCAATATAACGGCAGTCTGCAGATGGACCTTATTGTCCATCTGGTTGTTTCCTGGGTTCGTCGTTCTAAAGTCCAATTGGTGTAGAAAGTTCTAGAAAAAAGTCCACTTGTCAGGATGGAACACGAACTTTATTGCTTCTAGAACTTAGCAGAATACTCAGCTGTACAAAATTCACAAGCACAATCAAACAGTCACGTGCTTCTAACAGTCCGCTTAGATCAGAAGCTCTCACAAATGCTGTATTTCTCACACAAAATAAAACACTTCCACAGGCGAAATTCAGCGGAAATATACGAGGGATAACACTAAAGGTGCGTTCAGACTACGTTCTTATTGTCGTTCGAGTTCTTATTGTAGCTATCGGCCTTAGTTATGACGTCAGTTAGCGACGATAAAACCAGTTTTTGGGATTTAAGTTCTTTCCAAATCCGTGCCTAATGTCTCTATCGTCTCTATGATTCCCCCTCTTCTTTTGTTGATACGTTTTCGAGGTAGGGAAAGGATGTCAACATTAATCATTCTTCCCGCATGCACCGTACTCAACTCTTTTTCGTTTCAGCTAGAACCCCCCCCCCCTCCCCAACCGATTCAAAACTTTCAAGTCCAGAGTGTGAACGCTCTGAATTTTTGTGCTTACGATTTTTGCGACATTAGCTACAAGAAGAAAGATAAAAACGCTAGTCTGAACGCACCTTTACACTCCCTCAAGACACAGCAATGAAGAATTTACACACAGCACTTTAAAATCAGCTTCGGAAAGCACGCGGAAATATAGCGTAACACAGCAAACTTACTCGAAGGGAGCTGAATTCACACAGAACTGGGGCCTCTGACATGCTTGCATTTATAGGAGACGCAGAAGCTACAGGAAGCTCCCAGAAGAATGTATTTCTGGAAGATTCCACATAAAGCGGGAATTTTGATTACGTCATAGAAGAGAAATGTTAGGCTCTATTTATACATGGTAATGCAGAAAAACCAACTTTATAGGCCCCATTGGGAAAATCGTGCCAAATAACCAAAATGTCGCCAAGCTTGGCGACTTCTGGCGAAATATCGCCAAATTTGTCGTCAAAAATAAGTCCCCTAAAGTGAAGTTACCGAAGGCCTATGACTAATATTTCTCGAGATTTCTAGAACCGCCATAGAAAATCAATAGGGAAACCAAAACCTTCGTATCTCCGGTTCTAGTTGACCGATTTTGATGCAACAAAAAGCAAAATTTAACTATTGGACGCGCAGAATACGCATTTTGAACTATTTTAAGCCCTAGAAAAGCCCAAATTCGCAACATTATAATGCCGTGGTTCTTCATAATATGCAAGTGGCGAAAATTATCGGGGACGTAAATGTTTATCTATTTCAAAGAAATAACAAAAAAATAGTTCAAACATTCGTCACCAGGGGGCTTCCGGGACCCTGGACCTCAATCCATGCGACTTTTGGCTTTGGGGAGTTTTGAAACATTTGGTAAATCGCATGGGCGACGGCAGAATATTTCCCGGGGGGGGCAAAGACTACTTCAACGTATGATTACCATGTTGGAAAGAGCAAAAAAGCAAGGGAAAACACTGCATACAAAAATCCAGGGGGGGGCATTGCCCCCCTTGCCATATGGTAAGTCGTGATAATCCAAGAATTTTGCCTGATCTTATAGACAGCATTTCGCAACATGTTCGTAGATGCAGGTAGAGTAAGGCTGTTCTGGAAAGTAATCCCCACTACTGTTGACACCAGCTGTAAAGCAAACACATTTTGTCTTAGATTTGAAACATATCACACTGTTTGTGCTTAACTATGCTTTCTTATAAATTATAAACCAATATATATTATACAACTTTCAGGGAAAAACAATACTAAGCATACCTTGACAAAATCGTCGTATGCGCTATCCATGTCAATTTAAACCGTATGTTTCACAGCTCAACTGAAAAAGTGCATAGCAATAGCTTGCGAAGAGCCATTCTGAAAGTCTCTGGCGTGATTTGATTAATTCAAACTGATTAAAAGTTTTAGTAAATAAAATAAAATAAAATAAAATAGAAGTAAAAAAAAATAACAAAGACAAATCATGCCAAACGCATCGATTACAAAACACTTTCCAACACAACACTATTTTTGCGCCAAATTTGGCGATGTATTGTCCTTAAATCTGGCGAGATTTCGGAGATAATCTTTAAAAAATGCTGTGTTATCACTATATACATGGAACTTTGTGAGACACTGTAAAAAAGCTTTTAAGTTTTTCTTCCATAGTTAAAGTGGAGAGTAAACTCTTTCATAAACATTTATATACTTATTTTATTGTGCTTGAAATGGATGAATGTCTCTAAAACAAATTTGGTGATGTATTGACGTCAAGTTTGGCGAGAGTTTAGAAATCAACTCAAGAATCTTATTGTACATCACTATTAATGTAATTTTGCGAGAAACTGTGAATGAACTTTAAACGATGTTTTTATGCTTCTAATGAAGAGTAGGCTGTTATTAAGTTTATACACTTCTTGTATTGAGCTTCAAATGGATGGGGTCTATAAATTGCCAAAGACCGTAATGTACTGGAATTCTTTTGAGTGCTCCTGTAGAAGAACTATAAATGCCGCATACACCCTTTTCAATAGGGTATATGGTGCAGTATATAGGAATAACATACATAAATTTCGCAGTAACCAATGCATATTTTAGAGCAGTTAGAGCACAGACGGACAAACCAAAATCAAAACACTTTTCAATGCTGTTGGAAAGTGTTAAATTCAAAAAATGTTAGTATTACTGACTTAAAAAAAATGAAAAAAATGACATAAATTAAAACCAATAGAAACCTCATATTCAAGGAAAATATTCAGCCTTCAGCTGAAATTAGTTTCCCCTCCGCTAAAGAGGTTTTTTGACAGAACCTTTTAATTTGTATTGGCAGCCATGTACAGGATGTATTTGCATGTAAATCAAACGGGGAGAAACCAACCGTTCTTCCAGTGGTGTCAAGTATTTTAAACAATCCGGTATTTCGGGGAATTCGAAGCCATTGCTTATAGCTAATTCTGGTATTGTCAATTTAATCAAACAATCGTAACATGTTTTGCAAAATTTGCCAATATCATCGATATCTTTGTAAAAGACTAGTTTTATAAAGTCCGTTGTCGCTCCTTTGGACAGTAAAGTTGTTTTGGAATGGGTTCTTATTGACTTTTTGAACCACAGTCGATCACAACAATAGCATTGGTGGATTGGACCATCAGCAACAGCTTCGAAAAATTTCTCAGCTAATTTACGAAATTCTAGTTCTTCACACCTTACATTTAGATCAGTATCTGTTCTTGGTCTTTTCGATGGTATATCTAGACAGAGTCGTAAACGTTTTCTGTCTTGTCTTCTGGATTTGGATTCCGCTTCTTGAGCACGAAAATCTGGATCTTCCCTTTTTCTTTGCATAAATAGACGGTTAGTTTCACGATGACTTTCTTCCGGATTAGACAACTGGCGAGGACGGCCAGCGCGGCCTTGAACAACAGTCCCGGGTATATTCTTCTGATATTTAACGATGTAATACTGAACAGTAGAGCGTGAAATACCAAGCCTACGAGCTATTTCACACTGATCCCGCAAAAATGAAAATTTTAGAAATGCCACGACAGAACACCACCACTTGCTCCGAGGAGGGACAAAAGTTTGAACGCGACTCTGGAAACAAATCCAAGTTCTGAAAAATGAAATCGGAACCTCGGGAACTTGACAGCCAGTCGCAGACGCTCTGACAAAATCTTACAGTTTCCCCTTTTGTTTCATCTGACGTTACTTTGAAATTTTTCAAGTATCCATTATTCCAATCATGTGTCGGATCTTGGTGTGTTTCAAATTTCCGTGAGATCTGTAAGATTTTATTTACTATCAATTATCATCCACGACTTTTTTCGTCTGCCAAAAACTATTACCCTCTTTAGCGGAGGGTAAAAAGAACAAACGTAAAATAAATAAATAAATAAATAAAAGTACCCTTAAAAAAAGTCAGTATTTGTGAATAAACAAAACATAACTAAACAAAAAAAAAAGAAAACAAAATACATTACTTGAATAATTCCGACTTTTGAAAAAACTCAGCACTGTATCTCCGAAGTTTCCTGCTTCCTTCTGAGACGCTAACAAAGAGAAAAAGCACAAAATGAGTGTTGCCAATTTCTACCAAAGTCCCCATAATTTTCTGTAAAAATCCCTTGACCTAGGGTTGCCAGGTCGCCAAACCATATAGCCGGACAGACCAGCCAGTTTGGCCGGACATTTGGGTAAAAAGGCCGGACAGCCTACAATATTGAGGATTTTGTCTCGGTATTAATAGGTACAACAAAAAAAATTGTACGTAAAATCAAGCTTTTTTGATTATTACCACGAATCTCTTGTTAAATTCTAATGAAATATAAATAACATCGAATGCCAAATCAGTTCAAGTACTTTATTACTAATCAGCCAAAGTCACCAGTAAAAAGCCTAACAAAAGCCGGACACCGTTCAGTTTGGCCGGACACGCAATCAAAAAGCCTAACTATGTCCGGCTTTATCCGGACGCCTGGCAACGCTACCTTGACCGGATGAGACGTAATAATTCCGTCACCGACCTCTAATTTTCACTGCTATACATGTATATCTTTAGTATAACTAAAATACGTTTGTACAGGGTCTCCCATAAACGTGGCAACATGCTTTAATTTTTTATCTATTAGAGATAAATGGGCAATGTAAATTGAAAAAAAAAAAAAGAAAGAAAGAAAAAAGAAACATTCAAAATAAGGTAGGGGAAAAGGCTAAGACAAGAAAAAAAAATTATCTCGCTAATGCCCAAAAAGTTGTATTTTTTAAATTTGTATACGGCCGACCGGATTGTATGGTGGGTAAAGCACCGTACTGCCATTTCGGGTTCATCTCCCGGCGGTTGGGGTTCGAACCCCAACCGGTAGGCGTGGTTGTCATTTGTCCTTCCCTTCATAGGGGGCGACGTTGGTCCACCTATTAGGTGCCCCCATAATAAAGTGGCCAACACTTCCGACCCGTTGTGGCCAAAGCCTTCCAAGGCAGCCATCCATCGGGAAAAAAACGGCCATCGGGGAAAAAAAAAATGTTTAAGACCCCTGTACAAAAAAAAAAAAAAAAAAAAAAAAAAAATCCCAATTAGTAAAATGTGCCTCATATTAATGAGCTGATGTACAAAATGTGAGAATTTTATACTAAAAAGTGTCAGAAGTATGAATGCTGACTTAAACCACTTTTCAACGGCTTTTCAGTGGGAAAAATCACGTGGGATGAATGATTTCAGGGGTTGTACAGAAATTACGAAAATATAATATTTTATCCACTCCTGCAGTAAGCGTTTGCATTCAAATTCATGTATAGCCCCCAATCGTCATTTTTTTTTTTTCAAAGATATCTAAATGTATGGGGCACAATTTACCAATTGGGAATTGTTTGCGAGAGGGTCGTATACAAATTTAAAAAGTTTCACTTTTTGAAAATTAAAGAGAGGAATTTTTCCTAACGTAATATATTTTCCTACCTTATTTTTAGTAGTTACTTTAGTAGTAACTTTTTTTACTTAGTAGTAACTTTCAACTTAACATTTAGTAGTAACTTGTTCAATGTACACTATCCACCTATCTCTAATAAATAAAGAATTAAATCGTGTTACCACCTTTTTGGGACACCCTGTATATTATGTATGTACACTGTGCAATGCATGTATGTATACATCACGTAAGTTAATATGGTTTTCAAGTCTGAATCTATTTAGAGCTGATCTATGCTTCTACTCAAATTTATATTTTTAAATTACTACACTAAACTAAAAAAATTTCTTTTTCACTGTAAATCTTGAACCCAAACTTAACCTGTTCGATCCCACAGCTGCAAAAGCAGAAGGGATTTTTTTTTTCTTTTGTGCATAGAGTTGCGTCCCAGTTTGGGTTTTTGAACAGGACCGCTTGCGCAAGGCTTGACCCAAGCTAGGAAGCAACGCCCGACACCAGGGGCGTAGCCAAGGGGGGGGGGTTAGGGGGTCATAACCCCCATGAGGAATTCTCATAAATTAACCATAAATTAACCATCAATTAACCATAATGAGGAATTCTTTGCCATACAAGATATATGTTTTTCACTCCTTTACCACACACATATATGCATATATGTGAGTTGCAGTAGTCGTAACCCCCCCATGAAAAATTTCTGGCTACGCCCCTGCCCGACACAGAAGAAAATCTTCATTGTAGCGTCTTTGCTGTGATACATTTGCATACTTGACTCTCTAGATTCTTTATTGTCAGTTAACTAATTTAATCAAGAATGCACGATAAAATTGTTTTCGAATTTGTTATTAATGTAATTGCACTACAGAGCTTTTAAAGGCCTCCAGAAGCTTTGCCCCAATCACAAAAAAAAATCAAAAAAAAAATCATCACGTTAATCTGTAAAAAGTGACACTTTTTAAATCTGTATACGAACTGAAACGCAAAAATATTTCCGATTAGTATAATTTGCCCCATGCACTAATGAAGTGATGTATAAAATTTCAGCGTTTTATCATTAAAGTCTCAGAGATACGTTTAAACAAAGGTGATGAGGGGCTATACATAAATTTGAATGAAAACGTTTACTGCAGGAGTGGAAAAATTATTTTCTTTCGTAATTTCTGTATAACCCCTGAAATACAATCATCCGACGTGATTTTTCCTCTTCCAGAGCTGTCGAAAAGCTGTTCAACTCAGCATATATTTACCTTCATAATTCTGACACTTTTTAGGATATATAATTCTCAAATTTTTTTCTTCACCTCACTAATTGGATTTTTTTTTTTTTTTTTTTTGTATAGGCGGTCATATACAAATTTAAAAAGTGGCACAATTTGAAAATTAATGAGCCTTGCAATTTTACGATCCTTGTACATTTCCGCAGACTTAATTATAAATGAAAACAAAGGAATCTCAGCGAACTATAACATATTCTGTATAGAGTGTAGAACATAGTTTTTCTTTTCTCTACAATCTGGAAAAGTGTAATGTAAAAAAATCTTCTCC